>JAHXMU010000313.1:129692-149344 GCA_019455685.1 Philornis downsi
TTAACGGTTCTATTCCCGCAAGAAGTTTTGAACGATAAGCGCTGAAAATTGTGTAACAGAACATATGGCAGGACTATGTATATTTCTCTTTTAATAATCCGTATAAGATGGGATTAACAAATTTTTCGTTTGGTCAAATAACGGAAAACAGGATTTTTAAAAAATAAATTTTTAGAAATCGAAACAACTGAAAAATTGGCTTAATGGTACTGGCAGATTTCCTCAGCCTTTGTAAAACGATTGTATACGAGTACATTTCATTTCTTTGACCGCTTTCTCAAAAATCTCCAATGTACTTTTAATATAGAAACTCACAAAAAGTCCTCACTTGATTTTCCACTTTACCTGTACGAAGTTTTCCAGCCATAAATTCTTTAAAAAGTATATCCACAGATTGTCGAACGCATGCATAAGGTTGGCCCTAGTTTTTCTCTCAAACTTTGTCTATTAATCGTTATATTTATGGTTATATATCCGCTATGACCGAGCGGGTCGCGATGGTTAGTATAGGCGACTATCGTTCGCATGATCGCAGGCTCAAGCCTACAGCCACATATCATTATTTGAGAGACGGTCACCTCGCTGTGTCTGACGAACACTTCGAGTAGTCGAATAATTATAATTTCTTGTTAATGCTTCTCAAACTGGGACGTTCGGAATCGTCGTTAAACTGTAGGTAAGCTTACTGAAAGTGAGAAGCTTTCCCAAGTCTCAATCACATATCTGCTAAAAAATTATGTCTATTTGGAATAATGATGTTTAAAAAACTGTCACACACACCTGTCAAGGACATATGACAAAAATTCTCAAATTTTGTCTTGCTGTTTGCCATTTGTATATACTGGCAACTAAAAAAGAAGAAAGTAAGAAACGAATGCTCCAAACCTTGATGATGTAATGTCCATTATGCGGACAATAATTTATGGATATATATCTAGAATGCCTCTCTATTCAATTGGCTACATACTTGAAAAATATGATAGTAATATAACTGTCATCCATGATCTGCGATGGACTAGTATGACATTTCAAGCTGTTATGCAGAAATACATGAATGCAGTTGTGGAATCCTTATGAGCGAGAACTTTAAGAGCTTTTTTATGTAAGTGTAATGTCGGAATAGAGAGACAGCTTGACAGTATTCACTGATTTAAATACGAGAAACTATATTGATCAGGTGGAAATATAAGGTAAATATGCCTTTAACCGAATCAGCACGAAATTAAACAGGCCGTAAACTTGTTATACCAAATGAAAAAATATTTAGACGTTCCAAAGATGTATAAAACGGACGAAATGACCGCAGGCTTATCCAACAATTTATATCAATTCTAGATGACGATGAGCTAATTAATCAGCTCTTACACACGTTTTGTCAAAAAAATCTTTAAAATCTTAGTATTGTGTAACCACCGCTTAAAAAGACAATCCAAACGTGCCATAGGCAGTCTTTGCGGAATGAGACTAAATTACACCAAGTCTTTTATGAAAATAGATAACTATCTTCTGAGCCATTTTGCTTCATTTTGCCACTTACTATTGCGTGTTTTCGTCGCAGTTCTGGATAAGAAAAACTGCTTCAACATTTTTAAATAGCACGATTCGTGTGCCACACTGTATTAACAAATTGCTTGCAAACAGATGTTACTGCGGGCTATACAAACGGGTTATTAAAAAATAATTGCAGCAATTTTTTATTGATTAATGTTTACTGCGTGATCATATCCGTTTGAACAATTGGTCAAATTTCGTATTTTCGAATTGAAAAATATTCTGGCCAAAATTTGTGATATCAAATTCCTTTCCAAAGAAATTTAAACTTCGGGCAACAAACATTTCACGTATCATTATTTGATTATGGGTTCATGAATATGCAAAAAGAAGACTTAAAACGGAGTAAGAAGTGACTTTTTGTTTCGAATGGAAATTTTTCAACACCGAAAAGAAACTTTTGTTCACAGGCAAATATCTATTAAAGTAAACAAATTGTCGAATATAATGAATACAATGGATTTGAAAAATATAATTTCGCTTTGAATGGAAATTGTGTGAAAACTGAGCTCTATATACTCTGCAATATCAAACTTTTAATTTCAAATCTTTAACCCTCACACTATCTGTTCCTTCGCTCCTATACGACTGCAATTGTACACAATCTAATATTTTTATCTTTCTTCTTTCCTATGTTACATCTGCATCCGTACATCCATTTCTACTAAGACTTAAACGTAGATCAAAAAAGATAGCACCATTAGATCAATAAAGATAGCATCAAACGTTTGGTGGCCATTTCACGATATTCTCACTTTTGAATAAAACATGATATTACATGATCGAAGACTCTACCGCCGCCGAAATATCACAAATTGCAATTTCGTTTTTTTTCTTCTCTGATTTCGAAATCTGTACTTAATAATATTATGTGGAAATATGACTACAAAGTGATATTATGTGCAATTGTCTGTCTGTCTATATTAGTTTCAGCCCGAATCTCGTTGTAAACTGTCTTTGAATGTGGGTGTCTGTCTGACTCTTAAGATTTATATGAGTAGTACGCGGTAATACACGATGTTATTTTTGTGTCTTTGTTGCATCTCTTTCTCATTACATATGTATGAGCGAGCGACGCTGGTCTTTTAGACGAGTCTGCTCCATCTGCCTGCGGTAAAAAGTTTCTTTGAAATCAGCAACTTAAGTGTTAATTAATGCCTACACTGCTCAATTAGTTGGATGAGAAAAAACGAGACGTTTCCACATTATTTTCTAAAATCCGAAAACATTCACGTTGTCTTAATGGATTCATAAAATAAGAGGCATATTTGCGTAGTATGCAGGGGTTGATGTGGAAGATGTACTTTGGCATTTCTTAAAACTTTTTACTTACCCCGCTCCACAGCCTCGGAAAAGGCTTGCCGTATGGTGGCCATGTTAAAGGCTGGATTGAATCTGCAAATAACGAAGGGGAAGGCAAAAGGAAAGGGCAAGGGATATCACGTAACCCAAACAAATAAGCAAAGGCGCACGTGATAACACAAAAGGAGGGAAAAGCAAATGATTAGTATGATTTGGAAACAGGAAATAACATACATGCAAATAAACTTGTCTATAATTATATTATTAAATCTAAAGGAAAATTATCGAACAATAAGTTCAATTTATTAGTTGCAGTTCATAAACAATAAATATATGTATATGTAGATATAAATACATTTTTTAAAGTTCAAATCAAAGTAAATATCTTGCCCTATCACTTTTATATGTTCAAGATCTCAAGTATTTCGTTTATTTTTAATCTCTGAAATGTCAATAAGTTATCGGTTACCATCCCTATAATTAAAGGATCAAATATTTTAATATTGCACTTCCCGGTACTAAGGATGAGCATCTAAAATTGTATTTAAATATAAACAAACATTCCAAAATGTAATTTTTCCTCGGTTCGTTCAATGCAGGGATTGGTGCAATTTTGTCAATATAGATTTTCTTATTTAAAAACTTTCGTATATCGTAAAAACATTTTAAGAAAAATATGTCATTGTTGGACGCTGGTATTTTCACCCATTTCTTGGGAGGATTAATCTTTAACACTTTTCTAGTTGATACTTTTTAAAAATCAATTGGGTTTTAGTCCGGGGAATATGATGACCATTGTTGTAAAGAAATGAATCTGGGGTTTTTTCTTATTAAAACACGTTAAGTTTCATGAACTTTTCTGGGATTGCGCCGAGTCGAGTTGGAAAGTCCAAAGGTTTCTACCGAATTGTTTACGCGTCCACGGTAACAAAGCATCGTTTAAAAACTTTTTACACTCGCCAAACGAGTGGTGACTGTCATTTGGCAGTTACCGTGTGTTGGCAGTTAAGTGCTTGCTTTCGCAGAACAATTCGCTTGTCTAAATTGCCTTTCAATTGGCACTCTAACCATGCACGATCCTTTGTTCATTACATATTACTGAATCGTACACATTTTTTTATTAGAAGAGAAATTCAGTACCATTAACTATAAAGCGCATCAAGCGTCATATTATGTTAGACGTGTTGAAAATGTTTCCAACTGTGAAATAGGTTTTAAGACGTCTATCAAACTGATAGCGCAAAATGCAGAATCTCTCACTGTCCTTTTCTTTGACACATTATAATCGATAATAAATATGATCGTTAGTAGTTAAAATTTACTTTAAGTTTAATTTAATTAGTTAAAATAAAGTTAAAAAAAATTAAATTTTAAATACATTTTAAAAAATAAATCTTAAATTTCAAGAAATAAATTTTAGCTCATTAAGTGAGATTTTAAAAAATAATGACCAGAAGAAACATTAGTAGAAGAAACATAATGCACTATATTTAGTTTAGTTTAGTTCTAGGTTGGATTAATAATGATATCGTGATCCAATTTATTCTACCGGTATAGCACCATTGGCATTATTTAGTTCGCTTATATAAAAAATGTTTCTTATTATAATTATAACGTTTTTTTATAATTTTTTTCAATCTATTATAATGCTTTTTATTGTAATTTTCAACTAGAAAAAAGGAAAATACATTCAGTCATCAGTTAACTTATTGCTTTTGTTCTAAATAACACTAAGGAAGAAAGGAAACTTTCCTTGGGCAGATCGGTCAGGTCAGATAACGTTTTATTCCGAAAGGGAACAATTTCTAAAAACAGAAAACCATGCCGCAAAACCAACGTATCTAAAATATTGGCACCCGTACTATCCAAAAACAGTAGTTCGTTTCGTGCGATTCAAAATATTTTTGGCAATTTTAGAATTAATATTGAAAAACGCAGCAACCAGTATTGATTGAATATAGCTTTTATAAGGTATAATAAAGCCACTAAATGAACAATGTTAGTATACAATGTTATATATAATAATGCTTATTTTAAAATTTTCAAGGAAAGCCAATAGTTGCTTCCAGAAGTTTAGAAATAATTGTGAAATCCTTCCAGCTTTCCACGCATATCACGACACGAAAAACTATATTGATTTTTCTAACAAACATTTTGGAATTCATGGAAGAAAAATGCTTGAGCATTGAGCGACGTTTTGACAACTTTTGACCTATAAAGTAACTTGTAGCCGCACATTTATCGCGTTTACCACTACAGTTGAAAAGAAAAAGAAGATCCTTTTTCGTTTTAGACCATCATTTTGTTAAAAAATGAATGAATGTTGGGACTGAAGAGTAAACCGTCATCGAAAATTGTAATCTCAGAATGGACCATTTTCGACACATTTACAGCTATCATTGGAACGAAATCATCTATAAAAAACAAATAATTATAAACGATGACCCTTTTGTATGACCACAAAGATTACCCGATAAAACGATATTTTTATTTTTTTTATTACGGGAAAAAATATGTATGTATAAATGAATCGCCGTACACTATACTATACGTTTACTTTGATTAATTGAATTTATCTATGAATTTTTTAAATTGCGACTTTAAAGAATGCAAGCCTTCAATTAATGAATATATAGAGTATGTTAAGCTGTACGTGGATGTATCAACGCGCTTTTGTAGCTAACTGAAACATTTCGCATTGCAATTAAAAAATATGCAACAACTATGGCATCGTATCGAAGTACATCATATTATAGTATATACAGTGATGTGAAAAATAATAAGGACACTAATGTCAAACTATAACATTTGATCAGAAAATAAGCAAAAAGAGAAATTGCTAAAGATAACTATTTATTTTTAGGCAATATATTACATAAACGAGTTCCATTATGTTTTTTAAAATTGTTGTTTTTATTTTAAATTTTTTTTAATAAATTAAACTTAAAATACAAATTCACCCTGTGAAAAAAATAAGGACACTTCGTGTTTTCATCTAAATACTATAACATCAACAAAAAAGAAGAGATTCACAACACAAGAACAGTATTCTAATATTGTTTTCCAGTGGTTAATATTTTGTTGACGCTCCTTTGTTTTTTAAAATTGCTAGGCATCGTCGGTGCATAGAGTCAATAAGGTTTTGACAGACTGAAATCGGAATATCATTCCACGCAGCCTGAATTAATTCCCATAGCTGATCGGAATTCGTGAGACACTTTCCTCTAATTGAAGTTTTCACTATATTCCACAAATTCTAGATCGGATTTAGATCGAAAGACTGCGCAGGCCATTCTAATAAATTTATCTTGTTATTCCCAAACCACTTCTTGGTGCACTTTGCCGTATGTTTGGGGTCATTGTCCTGTTGGAACACCCATCGCAGTGACATATTTTCTTCGGCATAAGGAAGCATACAATTTTGTAGAATGTCAACATAATCTGTTGCTCTCATAATGCCCTGCATACGATACAGTGGCTCAACACCATAGTAGGAAAATTATCAACAAACAATGATATTACCACCGCCGTGTTTTACCGTCTTAAGAGTGTATTTTGGGTTGTATTCCGTATTAATTGGTCTTCTTACAGTATGAAGACCCCTATCTGAATTAAATAACTTAATTTTTGTCTCATCCGACCATAGAATATTTCTCCATTTTTCTTGAGGCCAGCGTGGAGTGAACTTCAGCAAATGTTAGCCTTTGTTGTACGTTCTTCTTCGACAATATTAGTACTTTTCTATCACTATGAGCTTTAAGGTTCTCTTTAATAAGTGTTTTTCGAATTGTAGATGTGTCAATTTCTATGTTTAAATCATTTTTTATCTGTTTCGATGAGATAAATGAATTCTTTTTTACACATCGAATGATTCCACGTTTAACTGTAGGTGTAATTTTTTTACCACGTGTCTCTCTTACCGGAATCCATTTGACTGCATTTTCAACAATTGTTTTTGAAATTCCAAGCAAGCTTGAAATTTTTCTATAGGAATTTCTATCTTTATGCAAATTTTAATAGTTTTTCTTAGTTCTAGGTCACAGTGCTTAGATTTTCCCATTTTTCCCTAAAAACTACAAAATTTTGCAGTTTTGCTTAAGTTAAAATTGAATTTAAAGTTTCACTAAAATCACTCTTCTTACCTTTTGTACACAAAAAATTACTTTTGAAACTTTTGATACTATTTTATTCTAGTTAATCGACAAACTGTCCTTATTAATTCGCACAACCAAAACCAACTGATCTCTGCTTAATAACCTTTTTTTTTAATGTATACAAATTCTAAGAATTTTTTTAAGATTTTTTTTTTTTTTGTAACGGAATTTGTTTCTGTAATATATTAGCTGAAAATTAATACAAGTATTTATGAGCAATTCTCTCATTTTACTTATTTTCTGATCAAATATTATTGTTGGACATAATATGTAACTGATTTTTACAATTTGCAATCATTTTATTTTATGCACACATTGTCAAACACTGGATAAATTAAAAGAAAAACTAATAATAAACTTTTCAAGCCGTTTATGCAAATTATCTGCAATGTTGTCCCAAATTCATTAACACAATATTTTTATATATTTTCACATATATATTATATTATATATATTACCACACAGTGCTTTAATGTCCAATTAAAAATAAGTTAGTCATAGTTATGAAAAAGTAACCTAAATGTCAACCTAATTTTAGCAAATCGACATGTCATTCCCTTTCATACAAAAGAATCAAACGCGGTATATTCCCCGTCTCCCACCGGTGAGGATACTGCATCCTTGCATTGCAGTATCGGCCGTATCTACCTGCGATTTCCGCACCTGCAGGTGTGTACAAATTTCCATTCTATACTCTTTTTGCTGCAAAGCGATCAATTCCGTGAAGTATGGTGTATAAATCACAATTTGGTTGCAGCTTTGCTGCGCAGCTCCAACCTGGGAGTTTGGCCGGTAGTGTGGGGATTAGGAGTCTGGAGGAGTCTCCCGGAACTATTTGGACCTCCAACCTGATCATGTGGAGTTGCATTGCAACCGGATGCTACAGACCCATAGAGTAGCAGGGATGGTAAGATAGACCTCACTTTCGCCAATAGGGATTATGTACCATACTAACATAATTAACTTTGTACGTTCTGGCTGGAAGAAAGGCCTGACAATTGCGGAAGCATACTCCCAAAATTGTCAGCCTCTATTCCAAGGGGCACTGGCAATCGAATTGTAATATGCTCTGTGTGATAAGCATACCGTGGACAACGTCTTCGCGGCGAGACTCACGTTAAACCTCCGTGGGCCGGTGTCTAATACATTCCAGGGTGCTCTACCGGGTTGTCCATTTTTTGGTTTCAAAAGTAAAGTTAAATAAAACACTCATAAAGTTATGATTTCGATGAAACTTTTCTTCCATTATAATACTTGGACCTCACCATTATGTACGAAATACATTCATTGTCAGTGTATCCTTTTGAGGTAGTTTTCGATCAACTATTCACGGTATCTCACGGTAACTCTCATAACTTGGCGAATGTTGATTTTCAAATACTCCAACGCTAGGCGATTATTCATGTAAATATGGCCTTTGACGTAGGCCCCCCAAAAAAAGTCTAACTGCGTCAAATCGCATGATCTTGGTAGCCGGTTTCTTCGTCAAAACCTGAAATTACGCTTTCTGGAAACTTCTCACGCAATAAAGCCAAACTCGGTCATGTTGTGTAGTTCGTGGAACCGTTTTGTTGAAACCAAAAAAAATTCGTTTATCATACGGTCATAGCGCTCTGAATTGAAGTTCGGATTATTCGTCACACTTTCACTAACAGAAGTGATATTTTCTGACATCCAGTCTCTTCAAATTTCTATGTAATATTGCTGGTTCATTGCATTGTAGGTCGATTACGACGACCATAATTACCCTTTTTATAGTAAGTTTTAACTATTTGTACGCATTCTTCGGATGTTAAGCGACCCATATTCGTAATCGACAACCTTTTTACTAAATAAATAACAGCTGACAGCCTTGCCAGACCGCCTGTTTTAAAACCATTAAGTGGATAACCCTGTATAATTCAAATTAAATCATATCCTCTTTTGCCTGTCTTAGAAATGGGTCAATAAAAATAATTGAAATGAAAAAAGTATTGACGATGCATTTCTATGAATATCAAGCATTTTTTTATTTACCATTGTTAACAGCGCATGTTTATTAATAAAGTTACAAAGTTGTACAGTAGAGTTTTCCAACTTTTAAGAAACCAAAAAAAGTTGCATATGTCCATTGAAAAATTAAGAGTAGTATTTTCCCTGAAAGCATTTTCGCTCTAGATGCCTGCTATCTCATACTGGGACATTCTAAACCCATCTCTATACATGGCTTTTCTTAAGTATCATACTCTGTGTAATACTTGCGATGGAAAGAGTGGCCTGATATAATATAAGTACGCCAATACTTTACGTGCGCCTAGAAATAGCTTTGTTTTACACCGGAGATATTATGATCTTTCTACAGACTTTTACAGGTTTTTGCAAAGATTTTCATTATTTCCAAATATTTCCCACGGTTTTCATCTTATATTTAGTTTCAGGATACCATTGCTTAATGTATGTATATAATTATCGTTTCATTATGAAGAAGATCTTGACATCACTGATCCTTAGTGGGTTTAATCAATCATTATTGTAAGTATTGGGTTGTTCGGAAAGTTCGTTCGGTTAATTCGTTAGTTCACCATAGGTCACTTCTCATGACGTAAAGTTCCTTTAAACACTATCCTAACCTTATAGTTTTAAAATATAAAAAAAAAAAGTTTTAAATAGTGGAAGAATGAGCGAAAGAATAATACAACATATAATAAGCCTATAGTATTATTTCCAATATGAAAAACGGCTGCTGAAGCCAGCCAAAAAATAAAGTCTGTTTATGAAGGAATAGGACGCCCCCATATCAGGACGACCAAAATAAATTGTTTCGGAGGAGGTGAGAGTTTTAATTGTTGTTGATCCCCGCACAACAGTTAGGGAAATAGCAGAAATAATCAAAAACTCAGTCTCAAAAGTTCACGGGGTCATAAAAGAGCTCGGATTTGTGAGCAACCTCGAGGTGTGGGTACTTCACACTGCCTCACCGAGGCCTCACAATGCCCTCCGCACCCGTCAGAAACTGTCAGAGCTTGGGTGGAAGTTGTACCTCACCCACCGTACTGCCCAGACCTCGCCCCGTCCGACTATCACCTATTTCGCAGCCTGAGCAACTACTTGAAGGATTTGAATTTTCATAACGACGAGAAAGTGAGAAGACGGATTGAACTTTTCTTTCAGAAAAAATACGCTAGTCTTATGAGAGATGCGAGTTAAAAAGCTCCCAGAGAGGTGGGAAGAAGTTATTAAAAAAGGGGGAGATTATATAGCAGATTAAAATAATTGTTTTTGTACATTTCTTTTAAAAACCGAACGAACTTTCCGAACCAACCGATAAATGCGTTTTATGGGTGCCAACCGAGAACCAAGATGAAGCTTAGGGGCCCTAAAAACTATCTGGTAAAGAAAATAACGATAGTGACAAAATATACCATTATAATTAAACATCAAACTCTATGTGGTGAAAACCAGAACAGATGCTTCAAATTGTATGTAAATATCATAAAAAATTATTGCAAATCCGCACAAATATATTATTATTTCAAGCATGAAGGCTAATTTTTAAACTATTTTCATTGATAACCCAAAAACAGGCGTATTTCTATTGTATTTGCGTCCTTATTGGAAGTAAAAAATAGTGTATGATAGTTTAAAAAAAACGTGTTGCTTGGAGTAGTCTAAAACTGATACTTGGACCCGAGATATTCGAAGAACACATGCGAGGGGGAAGCATCAATTTTATTTGTTTTTGCCTCTATATCGCATTATTTTCCGTTTCGGAAAGGTATACTTGTTTTATTTAGTAATATATGCCAGAAAATATGGCAACGGTTCAGATTTTTCCAAATCACCTTTTTCGTTATTTTTATCTTTATTATTTTCGACTTTAGAACTATTTTGTTTTTCTACAAAAGTATGAAATTTGGCATTCGCCAATACATAGTTTGCAAATTTGCATTTGGAAGATCTTCAAGAATCAATATTATACAACTTCCGCCGGCACGAACGCTAATAATGAAGTGGTCTTTTCGATTTCGTACTATACGATTATGGAATTCAATAATTCCTTATGAATACAGAAGATTCTCATGCTTTAGATTTAAAAAGTTCTTAATGTCTTGCTTGTAGAACTATTATACTTCCTATCTCTCTCCATATTCGTTGCTAATACTGCCATTACTATTATTAAAACTTTTTAAGAATTGAATTACAAAATTTCAAGCTTGTGTCGCAAAATGTTGGTCTGCGTAATCAATTTGGCCGTATGCGGCATATGGCCGATTGCGATATGAAAATAAAATAATAAAAATAACAAAGCTATCTAAAGTCCAAATCACTAGGAAATGAAAATGGAATAAATTATGTTTATTGCTCTAAGTTGCACGTATAAATAAAAATTTGTATAATTGTTCAATCATATTTTTTTAAGACAATGCCTCAGCTACTACTTACTTCATAAAATTTTGATTTCTGTTTGTTTTTGTTTGTTTTTTTGCATATTTATTTGCATATTATTTTAAATCAAATGTCTAGTGTATCAGAAAAATAGCTGTCGTTTTTTCTGAAAGCTCTATTTTATTTCAAGTTGTGGTAAGAAAAATATTTCAAAATGTTCTTTATATAATTGTCCATCAAACTATTTGTTAAAATTGTTAACATTTTTGGCTCCTCGGCAATAGCCATATTTTGATGAAGTCTCCATTAATACAATAAATATTCATTACTAACAGCTATTCGTTAACAGCAGGTATCAGTAGTCCGAAATATATTTTTAAGCACGTTAGATATTCTTTAATTCAAATTAAATGTTTAACGTTTTAAACACATTTTTAGGTACAAAAAAGAAAACTCGCACATTGCCTTATAAAAGCATGTTTGCGATTAATTTGTGTTCATGTTTACAAATATTTCGAATGAAATAAAGTGAAATTATGAGTCTAACATAGCGATTCGATTAAATTTCTACTCGTGCAACTGCCTAAAATGTTAAATTCAAAATTCTTTTTGCAAAAAGTATGTTTTGTGCGGAGCTGAGAATTGAGGAATATAGGGCTATCCATTTAGTGGTTTCAAAACCGCCGGTCTAGTTTTATTTAGTGATATGTTTGCTTTTTACGAATATGAGTCGTTTAACAACCGAAAAATACGTAAAAATAGATAAAACTTGCTTAATGCAAACGTGGGATTTCAATCGAACAACATTTTCTTCAGCGCTGAAGCTCATTTCTCATTCTGTGAATACGTCAAGAAGCAAAATTGTCGCATATAGGGCTCGGAGAATCCAGAAAAGATTGTGGAAAAGCCATTGCACCCGGAAAAAGTGACTGTTTGGTGCGCATTATAGTTTAGAAATGTTTTTGGTAGTCGGTAGTCGGTCGGGAATGACGCCGTAGGAAACTCAAAAGGATCCACTGCTACAACCAATCCAGAGGCATAGTATTTCGTACATAATGGCAAGGTCCAAGCATTATAATGAAATACAAGTTTGATCAAAATAATGGCTTTATTTGTGTTTTATTTAACTTCAGTTGAAACCGAAAAATAGATAATCCTATACTATTCGTATACAATTCCAAACATAGTAAACTTTGCAAAATAAACCGAATAACTATATAACCTGACTTATAATTTGCAATCAGTTATTTGGATTAGCGAGTTTTTAATTTACTTGTGCATAAACTTTTCGATAAATTTAATACATAGTTTTTTAATTGCAAATTCTCTATTTAATATAAAATAAATATAAATGTAAATATAAAATTCAAAGAACCTTGAAGAAAAGATAATTTTATTAATTTCGTTTTGTTTTTACAATTATTATAGATCCACCAAAAACTTTGTTATTTCACTTTATTGGTTTAAAAAATGAATACAAAAATATTAGAGCAGAATTTAAGCCGTTTTCATTTTAAGTTTATTTTTTGGAATAGTTACTAATCGAAGATATAAATCTAATCTCTCTCTAAGCTAAGCTCTCTCATCCGCATTCATAGAATACAAAGAAATTTATTTGTTTTCTATGCCGATTATATATATGCGATGTGATCGAATCAAATATATTCCACTACAAATTTTGTTACAATTTTGACATTTTGCCACACTTTGTGTGGTAGCATTTTTAGATATTAACGATGATAATATCCAAAACAACTTATAGAAGTATCTATTGATTTTGAGACGCATAATGTCATAGGAAATGTCAGTGTTAGCTAATCATCATAGTACCAGAGTAAAAACTACAATATACTAAATAAACAATGTATTGAAATCGTTTAAGTGCTGTAAGATATCCAATTGGCAAAATATTATTTTGATATCGCCGGAGTTGTTTATTTCCATGTTGGAGTCTGCTCCTTTGTTTACGATTGTAAAATGGTGGGTAGCACAGTTTAAACGAGGCCGTACGAGCTGCCAAGACAAACACCATAGTGGTCCACAAAATGGTATTGGCTAGCTGAAAAGGTAGGCAATTTGTATATTGACCGGCAAGCTGCCGCATTTAGCAGAATGCAAAGGTCAGAAAGGAAAATCCATCAATGGCGAACATTGTGTTAGTTTATTGCAGCATTTAGGTGGTGGAATTATGGAAAAAGACCGCATTTGGCGAAAAAGAAAGTGTTGTTTCATCTAAACAATGTTCCAGTTCACGCATCCACTATTGCGACGGCTAAAATTAATGAATTAAAGTTCGAATCATCAACCATCACGCACCTTATTCGCCAGATTTAGCTCCGTCGGACTATTTTCTATTTTCAAACTTGAAAAAATTATTCGATGGTTAAAGATTTGCCAGCAATGAAAAGTGGAGCATGCGGTTGACGGTTATTTTAGGAAGTTTGATAGTTCTTACAATAAACAGGGTATAGAAGCTATTGAATATCGCTGGAAAAAATGTAACGAGCTAAAAGGAGATTATGTTGAAAAATAAAAAACATTTTTCCCTTTTGAGTTTTCTTTGCGTTTTTCTTTTTGAGTTTTCTTTGTTAGGTCGAATATATTATAGGAACATGATAGACAACACAAATGAGGGCGAAATTTGGCTGTTGTATGGAAACTTATTAAACATTTTCGTGATTAACTCGTGAAGAAACAGAGGAATTTGTTATAACATCATGTCTATGAAAAATACAGTAAACAAACTACACAAGTCGATAAAGCTCAAAGAATTTTATATTTCCCCGCTGTCGTGAAACATTCACTATAAAATGTGAAAAATGTGCTGATTCTGAGTATTCTAAAGTTAGTATTTTGTGAGATATAATAGTCTAGTCATCAGTTTATTTATGACGTATCATACGAAAGGATTATGAGGACCTAGTCAAGCATTACATTTTTGGACTTGCAAAAAGTGACGTACTGTTCAATGACGATACCGAACATCAGTTTGAGAAGCCTGAGAGCAGCTCAAAGATAGATGCATGGCTGCGTCATAAATTTTGACACTGAGATTTCAGGGCAGATTACTCTGTGGAGTAGTTTAAATATAAGTCTGCAGTTTTTTTTTCAAATGTAGTCTTGTTATTGTTTTTTGATGAACTTCGAAGGCGTAATCACGATATCGGGGATACTTATCAGAATCCCGCATTCATAATTTTGTAATATTGAATGAGTTTCAAACATTGCCCGATGTTTTGTTTTTTTCAAAATTTCACAAAAAATGAGCTTCTAATGGTCTGTAGTTAATGAATGTATATTTTCCTCTAAAAATATAAACTTTTCCAAAGCTTGGTATCGCAAAAAATGGGTTTAAGGGTCATAATGGACTTATAATTCATTCGAACTGACGGTGAAGTTAAGTAAATTCGAAAACTTTCTGGCTACTGTATGGAATTTCAGCTGTTTAATGGGACGAAATTGCAAGACATGTGTAATTACTTCATTTCGCCGACCCAATGAGATTTTTGTAAGGATCTTATTATGCATCCGTAGTTGTGTCTATGCTCTTAAGTGCGGTGTTGTTTGTGTCAAAATATGAGAAGCACTCATTAGAGTTGTTGGACTGAAACTACACATTCGCTTACTACCTGCATCGAACTGTACAAAAATGTCCGTAAAATTAATTGTTTTTCATGTTTAACGTTTCACATACGAAAGTTTGCATTTTGTTACTTATATGCACCGACTTTAGAGCGTTTCATTTTCCTAATCACTAGATCAATTTCCAGTTTTTATTACATTATCTGCGATTTAGAAGTAAAAATTTGTTTGCATCTGCATACAAAAGAATGTATACAATTTTCCAATAAACACAGAAACAGTACACATTGAAAGTGATATCACAATAACCGGTCATTGAACCAACATAACTGCTTTGCTGGCTATTACGACAGCTGTCGGGAATATTTGGTTTTTGTTAAAATATATGCTTACCGATTTTATATGGCATCAGAAAAGAAATATAATATATATTTTTCTAAAATAACTAACATTGGCAACTTCTGTCAATCAAATTGCAAAAAAGTTTTTCCATTTCTTATTTGTTTCGTTTTCTATTTGTTGTCAACTTACAATCTTTGACATTACGAATCAGAAGAAAGACATGATAATGTAGAAAATCCTCAATTTACGAAGTACTTAAAGTTAATCATTTATGACACGGTACGGCAGAAAGTTAAGGAAAAAATTTACTTTCTGTTTAGCTTATCGTAAACAAAATGTTGCTTAACTTCCATGGAAAAGTTAAAGCCAGCAGTGGTAAATCAAGCAAAATTGTTTATTTTCAAAAACACCTTTTCATGACAACAATTTCGAAAGTAAAATTTGATGTGAAAACAAAATAGAAGAAATATTCGCTGGCTTGAAAATGTGTTTTTATATTCTTTCATCCATTTCAACTTCGATATTTGCCACGACAGTAGATGATGGTACGAGATGATGCAGCTAAATTTTTTAAAAAATTTAGTTTAGATATCCATATTTATGTTTATTATATATTTATGTTTGCAATAATATCGATGTTATGGCATATCGTAATGTATTATGATATTAATATTACATTCACAATATCACACTATCCTATTTATACAAATATTCGATTCTCCTGTCGTTCTGCGAAGAAGTTTCGGTAACAACATAAAGTCCCAAATGATATGTTAAATCAAAACCGACCGGAATATTACTTGTATTGTTACTTAGTACAGTAAAAAATGTGAAATTATTTATTAGTTAGTTTTACTAGGCTTTTAAATAGAAAACAAATTCCCTTGTTTCCCATGAGTGAGATATGGCAGAGCTCCTCATATTCAATGACCTTAAACACATTCTATTTTTAAAATCACTCAACTAGACCTCCTCATATGCAATGAGCTTATACACATTCTATTTTTAACATCACTCAACTAGATCTACAGTTTAACGATGATTCCGAACGTCACAGTTCGTCAGACACATCGAGGTGATCGCGGCTCAAATAATGGTAGGTGACCATATACGGTATTGAACCCGCGATCATGCAAACGATAGCCGCATGTACTAACCATCACGCCATGATCGGTCACAATTACTGCTTGGTTTTAATTGATCGAAAGTTTTAATTGGAATTTTACAAACAGTAACCCAAAAAATGTTGTTTCTAAACAATTCTTCTTGGCGTTGTCGAAAACTTTTTATTATAAAAATTCGCTTTTTCGGTGGATTTAAACAAACTTTTATTATTAGATTCAGTAAAAGGAAAATTCGGAAGTTCAGTTTTCGCACTTACGTAGATAATTATACCAGTCCTGAATCGATAATCCAGTTTGAGTAATTTTTTTACAGACATAGATGAAAATTTGATTAGCATAAATTCTGATATAGGGCCTCAGAGAGGCTGAGATAGGGTAGGTGTAACAGGAATTGCGCGGTTAGGGGATATGAGGTGGATGCATCTGGAATATTTTTTGTATTGCTGCCAAAACTGTTTTTTTGCACTGATTAGGAAGTTTGTAATATCATCCGTTTGCTAATTGAAACTAGTTCGCCATAGCTCACTTCTCATGATGTAGAGTTCCTTCAAACACTATCATAGTTTCCTCCCAGCCCTTCTCTAAACTGTTTACTATTATTTACTAGTTTTTTAACGCTTTAAAAAAAAAGTTGTAAAAAGTAAAAAAACGACTGCTGAAGCCAGCCGAAAAATAAAGTCTGTTTATGACGAAAACGGACCAAATGAAAGAACCTGCCAGAAGTGGTTTAAAAGATACGGGCGAATTTTCCGTAACGGACGCTTCCAGATCACGACGTCCAAAAGAAATTGTTTTCGAGGAGGTGAACGATTTAACCCCCGTACAACATTTATTGAAATAGCTGAAATAACCAAAATATCATCCCCAACCGCTCATGGGGTCATAAAAGAATACGGATTTGTAAGCAACCTCGATGTGGGTATCTCACACTGCCTCACCGAGGCCTTACACTGTCTTGCGGACCGTTAGAAACTGTCAGAGCTTGGGTGAGAAGTTTCACCTCACTCACCGTTCTCCCCAAACCTCGCTCCGCCCGACTATCACCTATTTCGCAGTCTGAGCAACCACTTGAAGAATTTGAATTTCAATAACGACGAGGAATTGAACGCTTTTTCAGAAAAACCACGCGAGTTTTATGAGAGAAGGATTAAAAAGCTCCCAGAGAGGTGGAAAGAAGTTATTAAAAAAGGGGAAGATTATATAATAGATTAAAATAATTGTATTCTTGTATATAAATTTGTAAATAAATTTCTCGTATGTAAAATGTAAATTTGGCTTCATATTTCGTTTTTCTGCCTTTTGCTTTTAAAATTTGATTCCTTAACATCGGCTAGCATTTTAACTAACTCGCAATAACAAATTTGTGCTTCTAAGTTCAACTTAAAATTGTTTTTACTCTGCATAATGCATCGATGTATTCCATCGTTGCATTTCAAAATGTATTCCATATGCTCAGGAATTACGCTATCTATTCTTAATATTGCTTTCGTTAAACTCTTTAGAAATGCTCTATCTGCTGGTAGTTTGCACTTCCGCCATTGTTTAAGTTAACTATAGAATTCGCTTTACTATTATACAATATCTATAAGCTATTAATGTTTTTATTGGTCAGTTTTCCAAATTTCAAAAAAAAAAAAAAAATAAGGCTCTTATAGATTTAGTTATAATCAATACAATTTTCCGAAAACCGAAAGCGTTAGTGGAAGGCACAATTTTCGAAAATACATTAACATACTGCTTTTGCGCAATTTATCGAACGAAATGTCTCAAAGTCAAGTTCAAAAGAAAGGAAATCAATAGCTACTTAACTATTTGGAATTTCAATTTCCCATCAAAATAAAAAAACTGCTATAAGTTGAGTACATACCGTACCAGAAATACCGTATTATGTATTGACCTTTCTACAATTGAAATTAAACCACGGTTTTGGGTTTGATTTTTGTTTTTTTTTATGCAATAGTTTGACCGTTATATATAAAAAATAGACAATTCGGCAGTAGCGTTTACTAAAAGCGTTTACAGACTAAAATCGAATTGTAACCAATCAATTGCTAAGTTATGATAAGTACCATCTTATTATAATATTGGATATTTGGAAGCACTGATCTCTGTTTATAAGCTTAGCAACATATCTATAGTGTACGTATTTCGTTTTTCATTATTATATTACACTGTCGAAATCTTGAACATTTCATAGAAATTAAGTTAAACAAGTTATTTACATTTTCAGTCTTTATACAATTATAGGTTTGCGACGATTATCCCGATAACCGCAAAGCGAAACAAATTAAACTTCACTTTTAAATATTGCATATAAATTATAAGTAAATATACGTATCTAGTGTCAATATAATTTACACTTATTTACTACGATATTATAAATGGAAAAGCAGACATTACCCATGCTCGGAATTCATATTGAGCTGTTGGCTGAAGCTGTGTCTCTATTTGTAGTCCAGTAGTGATGGCGATGGTGATGATGATATCGTTGTTAATTATGATGATGACGATTACAGCGACTACAAATCTCAAAATGAATCACTTTGAATGATTTACAGAATTCTGTTGCCGCTTTTCAAGCGGTTTGGATTCGGGTTTTGCTTGATTTTTTTGTATTTATTTGTTGTATTTCTGTTTGTAATAATACACAACAATAACATATAGTACACATATAGGTGGTGGTGTTGGGTATTATAGAGACACTCTCGGACACACTATAAATAACAATAACGATAACAAATAAAGCTGAGCTTATGCGGTGTATCTCAGCTGCTCTTGCAATAAGTATGTAGGAAAAATAGATTAATTTTAATATCTTTTTTTAAGCTCTCTTTTTGATTTCGGTTTCTTGAAACGCAATTCTCACTCCGAGTATCGGCGACGACGTTGTTGGCAGTAGAAAAACAAACATGACTCGAGGTGAATGCTTTACAGGGCTACCTTTTGGATACACATTCGAAATTCGATTTAAATTTACACTCGCATGCAATGACGACGTCGCATCAGGCTCGGCAACAGCTGTGTTCAATTGAGATGTTGGAAAGATAAGTGAATACGATAATAGTCCATTGTTAACCTTCTCCTCCTCGGCTCAATATATGCTTAAATTTTTTGTTTCTTAAGCTCGTATATGCTTTTGTCTTTGTGAGCATAATTGAGGTTAAACAAGATAAAACAAAAATGGGAAATATGAAAACAAATGCTCGCAATCATGTGCTTATGTGAAATTGTG
>JAHXMU010000313.1:154344-179202 GCA_019455685.1 Philornis downsi
CCACACCGTTTGAAGGCTTATGTTAAAGCAAAAGGCGGCCATTTCGAGTGAATACAATTTTTTTAATAACCAATATGGTCTTCTAATAAATGAAATAATTTTGAATACAATATGAATATTGGTTTTTTTTATCACGTTTTATATTTGTAACAGAACATATGGCAGGACTATGTATATTCAACGATTTTCCGCAGGCGGTAACTTAAACGTCCATAATCAATTTTCTTAGGAAGCGTGAGCGAGGATCTTTAAAAACAATAACGATGAGGCAATAAATTGGCTTTGCAATTAAAAATAAATATTAAATTTTTGGGAAAAGTTCTCAATTTAAACAGGTATTGAATGAATGGCGTAAGGAAATTGCGCTGTGTGCAAGTTTTTTTCATCGGTTTAAATCGATTTTTTTATTTTTTTTTCACGACCTTGAAATGGATTATATGTATATCTATTTCGTTTTTAACAACAAGAAATACCCATTGGAAGCCTCATAAATTAGGGACATTTTCTGCACCACTGTAATTTTGGGCATTGTGAGTGAAGAGTACTTAAAATAACGAATTCAACATATTAGATATGAGAAGGCGTTTTTAACATTCCCTCCTGACTGGCTATAAGTCCGTACGTTGATCACGACTTTATGGCTCGCATGTGCCACAATTGAGACAATTTGGTCTAGTACAAATAGCATCCTAATATAAGAATTAAATCCAAATTTTGAAAAGTAATAATTTTTCGAAATTATTTCAAAACTTTTAAAATGGGTGATGTATGGTGGTATTTTATAGGTAAGAAAAGCAACCACTACAATTTACCTAGGTTTGTAAGGGACCACCCTAATTTCGGACGGTATTGTTGAATGATACCAAACATATGTTTTTTCATCGAAAGAATAAGTAAAGAGAAATAGCGATTTCTAATATACCCTTATGTCTGACGTTGAGTCAATATGTCATTCACCCCACTACGAATGACAATCGATGAAATTAGGCCGGCCGAAAATAAGGCCCCTGCCCACTACTTTTTTAAATGGCAACATTTTTAGTAAATAATCAATTCTAGGCGAAGAATCCACAAATAAGTGGGAGGAATAGCGCAAAGAACGCGAAATTGTCTTAATAAATCTTTTGGATAACGGAAAAACTAAAAGAAACATCTTACAAAAAGTTCAATTTTTATATGCGTAAGGCGAAGCTCCAGTTTTTGCGGGGGCCAAACTGCTAAAAAAGTCTAAAAGTTATTCTTAAGAGTGCAATCGTTACGAAAAACCTACAGCTTAAAAAATCAGCTAACACAATTTTTCAGTTTTAGAATCTAACCGGAAGCCGTACAAAAATTGAACTCAATTGTTCGGGAACACGACAGAACTCCAAATATTGCACTCCTGCAAACGTTGCGGCAGTAACCAAAGTTAATTAAAAAAAGCTGGCAGCATAGGCTGCCCATTTTTTCGGGCTTACTGTTACTTTCGAAGGAAAGAATTACTTAGCCAAAGAACTGACATCGCCAAGCGTTAGATTTTTGTCTGTTCAAAACGAAATTTATAAAATAGTAAAATTTGACATTTTACAAATTATCGAATTACATAACCTCAGAAGGTTATGTGGATTCCAACTTGACACCTAAGAAGTAATAAAACAACCCGCTATGTTACGGTAATAAATAAACAAAATACTATTGACTTCCCAACAACGGAACGCACCCAAGGTGCTTAAAACAAAAAGAACGATACGAACGACCGTATTTCTTTTTACGAATGGTCCACCTACTTTAGTAACTCAAGACCCGCTACCCCGAATTTTCACAACCATCTACGTTGTTTAGGGAGTATGCGGAAATAATTATTCGCATCTAAGCCTTAGTAGACGCTGCACAAAAGTTCCTACTAAAACTGAAATCTTCGCTTTCAATTTCACAACTTCGAGGAAACAACAAGCCAGCAAAACAAAGCAACAGTACTACAGCTTCGCTAAACAAAATCGGTTATTCCGTTAAAAGGCATAAAACAAAAAGAGATATAAATAAATATAAAGAAGCTAACCAGCTTCAACCGACATTATTCGACTTTTGACAGCAAATGTTTCAGACAACAGCTTCAAATCAATACGAGAGTAAAATGAAATACCACACGGAACACATCATCTGGATATCCGTAAACACTGTGGAAATATTCTGTCGCACACTTTGCAGCTAATACATAGCCATGCATGCATACACTATACATATGAATGCGAGTATGAATGTGTTATTATTTTATATTCGTCTTAGCCAAATTAAGTGCACTTATTAACCTTAATCCGTGTTATTCTCCTTGTTCGCACCACTCACGCTATTAAATCAATTTTCATCGTCTTAACTCGTTCATACTGTGCTAGAAACTGAGCTACGGCTAGCGGCGGCAGCAGTGTAACAGAGGTCAAAAATAGTTGCTACGACTGTTTTACAGGCTTTCTTTGGTTTTTCTTTTAGCATCGTAATGTTTTTTTTTTTTAATATTGGAAATACACATTTCATTATGCCCCATACAGGAAGACCGGGGACGCAGCAAATGAAAACAAGACAAAAATTGAATTGTATAGAAATCACTCTTTTTTTTTGTTGTTAACGAGTTATTTGATACGTGCCACACATTTTTATAGCATTAATGTTTTATCGTTTTTCCGCCCGTACTTCATTTACCCTTAACCCATTCGTTTTCCGTCCTTATAAGCCGTGATGTGACAATTGCTAACTATTGCTACTGCTTTTACTTGCTACACTACCCACAAAAAAAAAGCGTACTGACGTTTGTACTTTCCGTTGTGGCCAAAATGGCACAACAACAACACGGACACATCTGTATTTGGCAGAAACTAATTTTTGTGGAGAGTTAATGCAAAAGTGTCGGTAAACGTTGCCAGATTTCGTTAGCTTTTATACATACGCGAACGAAAGTGTTGTAATCGGCCAATTTGCGGAATACCAATCCACAATAAATGATACCGGTTACTAAGCCACTTAGGTGCAGAATTGCACTTAATGGGACAGGCATTAAAGTAATTAATAAATATCAAATACTAGTGACACTGAAACCCACACACTTTGAGAAAGTGGTTATTGTACTTATAGTTGACTAAAAATGTACTTTTTAAAAAATAATTTCGTTGTATGCGACTTGGTCTCCAAAAATCAAAATGAAAGTCGAAGCTGGGAACACAAAAGTAAGTTTCCTGGTAGCTCTCAGTTGTAGGTAGTCCATTTCGGACTGACATTCGGATTTTAGCAACTACCGTTTTCAAACAACTGTATGGAACCGTTTTTCAGATACCTCGAACATATCTTATGTCCAAAAACCCTATCTTCACATATGTAACTATAAGAGAAAGGGTATTCAAATCGGAGCTGTTTGTGCATTCCATGTTTTTATTTATTCATGCATGGTAATGCAGGAAACCCAAATAGGCAGTTATGTAACAGCACAAAATTCCTGTAGTAAATTAATTAATTTTTAATGAAAAACATTAGCCATCATTAAGCTTTTGTAATATTTTCAAAGTATTAAAATTTAAATTAAGGTTAGAAAGTTGAAGCTGAAGATATCCGCAGCCTTTCTGCGGATATCTTCAAAAGAATATATACATTTTAAAATGTCTGAAAGTTTTTTTACACAAAAATTATGTTTCCAAATAGATCTAGTAAAATAAAACACTAAACAACTGTTATAGAATTTTCGGTTCCTACAACATTAGAAATGGAATATCTTTACAGCAAATCTTTGAAATATATTGAAACATTTATGAGGGGTTTTACTGGAACCACATTAGTATTATTATTTTTTAACACGCTTCTTCATATTTCATTCTTTTTGAAGCAGACGCTAAATTAGGAGCGCTAGGGGTTTCATAAACATGTTTGCTTAGCAAACTTGTAATGAAATTGAAAGGTCTTTTTTATATAACGCATTAACTCTGTTACTCACGAGGAGGAGCCCAATTAGGATGGTTGGCACATAAGGATATTAAATGAGCTTGAATTCCTTCATTGAACATAATAGGCCGAACTAATGTTTCTAGTGATATGGTAATAGACAAGCTCTGTGGAATTGTGTCAAACTCCTCTCTTCATAGATATTTTTTACAATATTATTGATTCGATCACTTTCAATCACAAAAGGTTCACATTGTAAGTAATATGTGCTAGCATAGAATCCTTAATAAATAAATGCCGCTTAGAACTATTTTTTATCGTAATTTCCGGGAGAATTTATATACAATATAAATTTCCAGCATAATTCATCTGAATGCCTTTATTACTATGCCTTGAAGGAAAAGTCGGCTTTTCCAGTGTATGTTAATAATTTCCATAAGCAGCTTTTAATTAATTAGAAATGGGAAACCTATAATGGAGACATTTCACGGACCCATCGCCAGATTAGTGGTCGTGCGAGAATACCACAGATTATATGTCAACTCAGCCAAAATTAGCCCGGTTCTTTAAACATTTTGTTTGATGAGGTGGTTCATTACCGCATATACATAATGCCAAAGAAAACTTTTTTTAAACAAAAAAAAAAAAAATGCATATATACAAAAGTATCTAAAAATTTCTGGAATATTAATATTTTTTTTTTGGATATGCGTCCATCTCATCTTTAAAAATTTAAATAAAGTGATATCTTCCGATTCAAATTAGAACTAGCATTTTTAAACAACAGCATGTAGCCTAGATATATGCTTCCCAGAGGTCTTTCACAACAAAATTAAATACACTTGGAAATAAAGGTCACAAAATTAGCCTGGTGGGCTAAAGACAAATTGCATATTTTAACGAAAACGATCAGCACGAATGTAAAATTCACATTAGTCTGGCAACATTATTTGACAATTATCACAAAAAAAAAAAAAAACAAATTTCTACAGAAGAGAAAGAAGAGAGGAAAAACAACAGCAAAAAATACCGTAGACGATACTTAGAATATCAACGGCAAGCCGCTGATATTCTTTTCTTTTTTTCCACATTAGTCATCTTTGCCTTTCTAGGTAAACAAACTCAAAGGAAATAAAATACACTGTATAAACGCATACAAGTCCGAAACCGCCTATCAAATGCAATTGGAGACTTTAATTAATAATTAAAATGACATTGGACGAAGAGAGAATAATAACAAAAACAACGGCAGTAAGGGTAAGTGGCCAGGAAGGAAAACAACAGACAGACAAAGCATGATACAACAAAATGTCATAAGGGAAACTACAAAAATTGGTCAAGTGTAAAATAACAGGCTATCAGAGAGGGAAGGAACTGCGCAAGTAAAAGGGGACAGCAGGATGTATTATGAATAATTTAAGGTAGCTACAAAGGAAACATAAAAATACTTATAAGCGGGACACTCAGCAGAGAAAGACCACGTAACTTTAATAATTGTTAGGTAAAATAACACGACAGGTGTTGGAGGATAAAAACGGCACTGCAAAGGGTGATGTTATGGAATTTGGTAAGAGGCTAAACACATTTGATTAATGGTACGTTTTCGTAGCAGTCAGCAAAGTGAAGATTATAACGGAGTATTAGGAGCTTGCCAGTTAGCCGAGCAGTGCCAAAAATCATTGTTACCAAAATGTAACTTTACAGATATGCAGAAGTAATTTGTTTCACTTTTCTCTTCCTAATTAAACAGACGAAACTTATCGATGCGTCTGCTTCCGATACCTTTTTTGTTCACTTTTTTGTGCATCACTTCATTTTTATTACCAGTTTTCTTTCACTTGGCTAATTCCACCTTTTAACAACGCGACAAAATTTTTTCTCTTTCTCTCTCACACACACTTCTTTTTTCTTGACTCAAATTTTCAGTAATTTTTTCTTCACTTTGCGATTTTTATGGAATGATTGACGACTTCAATATAAAACTTCACTTTGCCCGTTTTTTATACGTACTGCTGTTTGTGTTTTGCATATGTTTTAAACAAAATAAAAGTAAATAAATCTTATATTTAACATTGAAAATGTTCCGAACAATTTTCAGCAGCTTTGCACGTAGAAAAGGAATAAAACCACTATGTGTCAAAATGTGCGAGCGTGGCCAGATTGCTTTACACATCGTCAGAAATCCAATTAGAACATTGAGGGAATGTGATTGTCAGTAGATGATAAGCGAAACAGTGGGCAAAGATAGCAAAATTTGGAGTTATAACAAACAGATAACTATCATAACCGCGTTTAATTAAAATGTGTGTTATATTATGTTATTATTATGTTCAGTTAAAGCGGAGATCACATTATTAGTAAATCTCAAGGCCTGGAAATGGAACTATTACTTTGTCGGCTCATAAGGCAAAGCTCTGGACCTCTCCAGTCCAAATTTTAATAATCTTCGGCGACAGATTGTCACAGACTTAAGCATATTTGTGGATAATTCGTTTAAACTTACAGACCAATCTGTTAGTGCGTTATCCCTTTTCGGATAAAGGTTTTTTGAAGACTAGACTAGATTTATCAGTTTAAACGTACTACACTCTTAGCCTTTTTTTATCAGTTCTGATAGAAAAAAAAAACATATGCCTTTTTTGCCATAATATTCCTGTAATAGTATTCTCAAACGAAATCAAATCTGCATACCTCCCAAACAAAAAGCGATCGAAAATTTCGGTAGTTGAAATTATTCTAAACATGAATTCTTTACGGTACTCGAACTTTTCATATGAACTATGTTGTACATATACCATTAATCGTGTCCTTTAAAGAAATTTATTACGTTATTTCTTTTTTAATTTTTTTGTAATTAACTAAATTAATTAAGATGAAATCCAATGATTCGCACAGCCAGTAGGTTCTACACATTGTTGTTAAAAAAAGCAACTATTATGAAATACCCAAATCCAAGTCCACTTTTTTAATTAACTGACCGAATCGGTCGCCTTTGCCTCCAACTATAAGACTTGCGTGCACAAGTTTTGATAGGTCCATAAATTGATCTTACAGCGCATTAAATGCTATAGCGAAGACCTGTAATTTTTTTGAACACATTGGAATATATCCACTGCAATGAAAGAGTCACTGTCTGGTGAGATATTTTTAACGAATATGTTATTGGGCCGTACTTCGTCTGCGCAAAGGGCAGCCACTTGAACCAAACCGTGCATAAAAAATAACTGGCATCAAGAGAAAAGAAAAATTTAATCGTGTTTCCCTAAAATTCTTATTTCAGAAACAAATGGTTCACATGTAGATAGAATATTAAACAAACTCGCCTATTGTTTGGTATGTAAATTAATATTAGATTAAAAAATAGTTGGCCAAAATCAATTTTGTTGCAGTAAGTTTCACCCCAACACTTAAGTGAACTCTAATATTGGTGAAAACACATAAAGGGCATGTTAAGCTTCAAAACCCATTCTGGTGGCATTAAATGTTATTATCTTACACGTAAACATTCCAAATATAATAGCTCGGCCAATTGATGTTTCAAGAAAATATCTGATAAAGTTACTCCTTAATAATAAACCAAATATTATTTACATATGTGAATGGTTAACTTACTTTAATTAAGTTGTACCACGAAATATTGATAATTTCGTATTTTACATAGTTATATAAATGTACTAAATAAACAATTTTCTTACTCACCTTCTATTATTATCTGGAGGTAAAACACTCCAGTCCTGTTCGTAATACGGATACATTTCAAAATTTCCTACCCCTACAACGCAAACGCTCAAATTTCAAAGGGATTTTCTTTTATTTGCTTTTATCTATGTATTCCAAAAGACTGTTCTAAAGCCACATTTAAAAATAAACAGCGCTTTGTTATTAAATTCTTTTTACACGATATATAAGACGAAAGCAACGAAAATAATGATGAAATGGTTCTCGATTTATTTCTACCAACAATTACAAATATTTCTTTCGAGCACTGTCTCTGATAACATACGCGTTTTTCGTTTTCTCTTTTTGGTTATCTTTTTTTCGCTTATGAGACTTTATTTTTCCTTCAATTTGAATAACATTCTCTTGGAGTTGCTTAAATATTCTAGCGTTAAGTAAACATTATATGAAATTTTTAAAAATTTTAGCCGATTCGCAAGTATTTCGTTTTATTTGTAACATTAAAAAACATCATATCACTAATTTCTTAATGGGTATGATAATACGAATTTCGGAAAGGGTTTGTGATGACTGTTTTGGTCAAACACGATTCATGACATAGAACCCCCACTATTCTGACACAAATGAGACTCCTTATCTTTTATACACTTTGAGGCAGTGAGAGAGAGCGAAAGGTAGTTAAGCAATTAAATGATCCCCCCGACAGGTGAAGAGTTAGCTGAGCATATCACACAGTGGGTTTGACTAAAGCGTATTTACAATTTCATATTTCTATAAGTAGTGTTATTTTCGAAGTTTGAATATTTTTTTCTTCTTTTACTGAAAACCTCGATTCCAAGAAATTTTTCTAGTTTTTTTTATTATTCAATTGAATACATATTTACGAAGATCCCATCATTTTACAATTTGCAGGGAAGTTGGCACAATGATCCTTTTATTCTGTATATTTATTTATTATTTAGTCTTAAAGTATTATATTTGTGTTTATTAGAGAAGGCATTCCATGTTAGAGTCTCCAGTATATTTAACGCACACTCGAGTTAATGAGTTAAGGAGATTTATACGTCTAATATTGCATTTCGCAAGTGAACCCTTTAGCGTTTGGAAACATGTGCTCCAAAATATAATTCTTTTATAATTGAGCGAAGTTTATCGATTTTTAATTTTTATTAAGTTTGCATTTGGGAACTCAGGTTTTTATTTATTTTTTTTTTATAAAAAATTTCATGTTTTTCTCAGCTAGTGTTATATTGTAATTTGATTGAAATTTGATCATTAGGTTTAAAAATTATAATTTTTACAATAAATGCAATTAAATGTTATTAATTTCAAACCTAATTTCGCTACTTACATCATGGGAATTGGACGTAATATTTATTATGTGACTTGTATAGTGATATTCCATAATAGTTAATAGTTTTGTTTATTTTGTAAAATTGTAGATCATAATTTGTTGAGAGTGCTTCAGGGATGTTGTTAGCTGTTTTATTTTCAGATGTATGCCTTCTTATTAGATTCATGGGTAGGCAGTTTAACGTGAGGTGATTTTTATATTCGTGAGAAAATGTGGTATGCCT
Organism: Philornis downsi; assembly: GCA_019455685.1. NCBI lineage: Eukaryota > Metazoa > Arthropoda > Insecta > Diptera > Muscidae > Philornis > Philornis downsi. The sequence continues at coordinate 163,503 of JAHXMU010000313.1, forward strand.
GAGCTGAATTCTGCTGATCGCATATACTTTCTTCTTTGCAACAATGACACGATATATTGGGTGGTAGTATAAGAGATTAACCCTAGCATAGAGGCAATGGCTTGTATGGATTTGATTTTATTTGTTAAATATTTAGTTATAAACAGTCTTATCTTCAAGGTGAGATCCATGTGACCGCTTTGTCTGCATTTCTATTTGATGTTATATAGATATGACTCGCGATCCATTACAGTCCGTTTCGTATTCTGCTCATTGTGTTCCATTGAGTTAGTAGTAGTAGTAGTAGACAATATGAATATATCTTCGTTTCTTTCCTGCTGCATTTGGTATTTTGCGTACTTTGTTAAGTGATCTGATTTTTATGTGAAAGTAACTAGGAGCAGTTATTTTTTGACTGAAAACACATCTATTTTCAAAGATGCATATCTTAGAGGCAAAAGTCATAACCTGTTCCTACCCACTACATAAACTTTACACTTTCGGAAGCCGCGAAGAATTATAAATAAGCACAATTTTACAAATTAAACATCGAAATCAATTCCACATAATATTAAAATATTGGTGGCAAATGATATGCAAACTGTTAGTCTATAAATAAAACAAGTTTATTATTTAATATTATTTAATTCAAAGTCAACATCGTATATTTTTAAATTATCTCGTACGCTCTATTTAAAAACGCCAGTTTCTGATTACTTCCAACAAAATATTAAAACATCTGTAAGTTCGTAAAAATATTAGGAAAAAACTGCTAGCGCCATCATGTAGAGCATAAATGGTGGAAGGAACCCGCTAATTTGTACTTATGAACTTTCATTATTCTTCTGGATCTTTAAACCATTGTAGCATTTTTACTACTATGTCCTTGATCTAATATGTTGAAAATTCATTCCTGCTAATTGAAATTATTTTTTCATAGAACTAAAATTCTCATAGATCAAAATCAGTTTTGTGGAATATGGATTGATTAATATTTCACTATAAACTTAAAAATATTTGCATTTTGGACATGCCTTGCAAAAAGAAATTTATTATATTTGAATGACATTAAAGTCCTCATTTAGCGTAGTAAGAATGGTCTGACTTATGCACCCTTTTGTTCGATAACTTGTTGCCATTTTTGAAGGTAATTATTGTACATTATGCCTCTCTCATATTAATTGTCGTCCCTATTGGCAAAATAAACTGAGACTGTGGGTTTTCACAAGCTTCTCTTGGGATGAATTTTTCTCCACAGATAGGAACGGTGTGTAAGTACTTGCTGACATGTCCGAACTATAAGGGGAACATTCCTGATGGAACACAATTACTCTCCTCTTGTTTGATGCTTCTACGTGATTCCCTCTCACGTGGCCAATTGCGGGCGGTACAGGTCCGAATTAAGAGTTTGGCTGTAAGGGAGCAGCTCATAGTAGATGATTCCCTACCAATTGCACCAATTGCACATTCCTGACCATTAATTCTAGTTTGGCAACCTTTTATGCCTGCCTATCAACACAATGATAGTTTTCGCTTGATGCTGTCGTACCACCAGTCACCATCCACTTCAGATTTGCATCGATTTTCTTGCAATTCAGCAGCGATTCGCCTTTGGAATTTCGGTCCATGAGGTTTTTTTTTGCATTAAACCGTGTGGCACTCAGGTGATTCTAAATGAGTTTTTGTGGAACATTTAACTCCTAGGCCATCAAAACAGCGCTTACATAACGATTGGGTTTGATGATTTCCATTATTTTGTCAACATTTTCGACAAAACGTGGTGAATCTTTAATATGAAAACCAACAGAATAAAATCGATGAAGCCGAAATTGCACGTGGTTGGTTTTTGCCAACCAGGACCATAAACACTAATCACATTTCCAGCCTCAGGAGTTGCATTTTCGCTAGTATCGAAGAAAAACTGTAAAACTGGCGTTTTATCTTTGCTAGTGTTCATCTTTGACGCGCTTTCTAACATTACTTAGTCAAGCAACTGCAAAACTGCTGAGTTCTTTAAGCGCAAAATCGCATTCTTCTAACGCCGACTGTGCACGACACAACACGAAATATGAATTACTAAAGCCATCTTTTGAAAAATAATAGATTACTTTTTACTATAACCGATAATATCAGAAATATTTCAAATTTTTTCCAGTTTTCTGATTATGAGCATTTCATTACAGAGTAAGTCATATTAGAGTGGCTTGAATTTTCTATAAGCAATGCATAAAGTATAAAAAAAAAGCTTATAATATTTCAATATCTTACAACTACATACCGTAACTGCACAATGACACTTAATAGTTACTTATAAATATAAATTAGAAATTGTTACTTTCGTTTGATGTTCATGTTGCAGGCAGAGTATGAGTTCATGTGCGTATTTATGTACTTTTTAAATATGCAGCCGTTTTAAATGTAGAAATGAAAAGCAGAACACGCAGTTCAAGTGCAAGTTGTTTGTATTATAACATGTTTATTTCAAATTGGCACGGATTAAAAAATGAAGTGGTTTGAAAACACCAAAATATGCTGATAATTTAAAATTTCTGTTACATGCAAATTTTTAGAGACTTCCCTTTTTTACAATAATCAATTTTTGTCGATGAAATGTATTATACATCACTTCTATTCCATTACTCTTCCTGTTCCGTTTCTTTGAAACGCACTGTAATTGAATAGTTACGGTTATCAGTAAGAGTACATGGCGTATTATTATAACAAATGGTAAATGTGATAAGAAATGCTTTAATTTTGTAGGTGAGTATCATAGAATGTGAATAGCGAAGAGACACAAATAACTTAAACAATTGACATATCGCCTGCTGTCCATATCCAAAACCTTCGAAAACAAATAATATCAATGGCATTTCCCAGTATTTTCAGCTGTTGGTAAATAAATGTGGCAACTCAGAAGTAAACTTGTAAAAACACTGACCTTTTTCTAAAATACTATGCAACGTGTTTAGAAAAAGCGTCAATTTAAAGACAATGCATTTCTTTTCATGAATGAAAGAATAGATTAAGAGAAATTTGCGGACTTTGTTGTTCTTTATATATATTATTATAATAAATACATAGCTAGTATATTCTTTGTACATTTAGAAAACGTGAGAATAGTAGTAAAAAATAAATCTGGAATATATTCTCATTAAAATAAAGGCTTTTAATACCACACACGCACACATAAATTCGCATTTCGTTCGAAATACACAACACGCCATTTATCAGTCATTTACTCGTGGAGGCCTCACTATAGAATGTCGCTTTATGGCTTCCACTAACCATTTAATGCCCTCATCGACGCCTTCACTGTCAATAGAGAAATAAAATATAATGTAACGTAGTATAACTTACTTGATCTGATAAAACAATAAATATTATCTCAAGAAAGAAAGAAAGAAAAAACACGAACCCCGTTAATGCTGACACAGGTATTGTCAGACAATCTCTACGACCAATGTAACCACCAGATTGTTGAAAAACTGGTTTGATTTCTCTAACACCCATAACATCGGGCAAATCTTGCTTATTTGCCAATATTAGCAGGGGAACACCAGAGAGTAGATCGTTCTGAATCATTTTATCTAAAAGGAAATATAAAAAAAATAATTTATTACAAATAGTTTTTTGCGTGAAAGTAGAACAAAAAGCGTATTCATATGTTATATATAGATAGGATAAAGTATGATAAATAAACAAGAAAATTATGTTTAACTATACCAGACTGCTATTGGCGTATGGAAAATATGCATCCCTTCAGTTTTCACAAGAACAAAAAAAAATGGCTATCAATGTCACAAAAATGCAATACATGCATTGCATGTGGACGATTGTTGTTATCTATAACATTATAATGATAACTGAAATGTAGCCTGGGAATTATAGTTGTTTTTGGCCAGGATTGAATTCTAATTCCGGTTGCTAATACATGCTATTTCCACGAAAAGGGGACCAAGAAAAATAATTTTATGTGTATTAAAAAGAAATCCATTATTTTTGCATGACATTGAAGGCTTTATTTAGTATGTATAGTCAGAATGATCCAATTTAGGTCACATATGCTCCATTTTGTTCGATAACTTGTTAGCATTTTAAAGTAATTCTATTATGCCTCTCAGAGAAACCCTCGCCATTATTGGCAAAGAACTAGGGCACCCAATCGTCAAACGGCATAGACATGAACAGATGCTAATCATATGGTACCAGATTCGGACTATAAGGTGGACGCATAAGAACCATCAATGATATTCCCGGTTGGCCATTAGGTGGATATGTTTGATGGCAATAAGCACCGCACGCCGAAACTCAGCTTTTGACAGAATATTTAGCATTTCACAACACAACCGTTTTATTAAACGAAAACCGACTCTCTGCGGCAAATAAGAAGCCCATAAAATACATTACTATTACAATTTTATAGACCAAACGCGATGGTTACTACGAGCAATTATCGTGCATTTGATTATGGATTCTAGCACAGCTGCAACCATTTTTCTTTCTTCTAGCAGGAATCATCTCGATATTCTAAAGAATACTTCGATTAGTATTAGTAATAGTAACCGACAAATCTAAATCTCAAGTAAACTAATATAACAAACTAAAAACAATAAAGGAAGTAAAATGATAACGTCTTGAAGCCATCTTCTTAGAAATTGTAGATGGACGTTGATTATTGCTAAATCTGCCAATTTGTATGTGCGGTACCCTAAGGGGCGTGGCAATGCAGTCCATTTTTAATCGCTAAACTAAGTTTACTAAATGCCTTTCGCGTGCTGTATACTATTGAACGTAGTGCAATTAAATTATGTAATTTGTATGACGGTTACCAGAGTGTTCGTTTCGTTTCATTCGTTCGTTCGTTGTTTAGTTATAATGCAGTTTTACAGTGGAATTTCAATACTTTCAAATTCCTATGGGAAGGCATCAAAAGCGTTGTCGTAATGTCCCCCATTTTTTTCTCGGGACTTAATGTACCAAACTTATTATGTGCACCAAATTTGATCGAAATTTATAGGCTACTAGAATTACAGAAGGAAGACTGAAATTCGGAATATGAACCAAGTTGTATCGAAGGGATGTGGCGACGAACTTTATTTTCATTATGACACCCTGCATTTTCAAACGCACTATGTATACCAAATTTTACTAAATTTAGTGCGACTAAATTTTTGAGGTTACTGCAATCTACGAACGGCGAGTTACAGGAAAATTTTTTATATAAAAAAAAAATCAATCAATTTTTAAGGGAGGTGCTGGACGGAGTGAGTCGGTCGACATAGCCCATTTAAAATCACCGGCTACGATTTGGCATAATATTAGGTTGTGCCAAGTTCTAAGAAGTTTTATAATTTATTTACGTAAATGGAATACATTTGATCTAAAGATACTTAGAACTTATATTTTTTTTTATATTTTCGTCTTTTCAAATGATATATTACTTTGTTCCATCGCGTAACGGTAAAAAAGATAAGTAAAAGAATTTCGATGTAGACTTACAATTCGCTTTCCTTATTACGAGGCTTCACACCGAAAGGGGCTAAGATCTGACGGTGGCATTTGATTACATACACTATAGTTGATAGTTGGACGCTTAGAGCCCAAATTACTATTCGATATCAAAAGATGTTTTTTAATCAGCCAGTAATAAACACATTTTTATTGTAAAAACGGAGGGTTTGAACTTCCGTAAATTCCTTAACATAATACCATATATACATATGTATATATTCACCACATTGGTAAAATATATTCAAATTTTCAATTCAGTTCAAGTACACAATTATAGTAATTCTGATTATCAAATTAAAAATTATAAAATCAACTTAAATTAAGTAGAAAGTTCATTATACACAGTTTGAACTTTTGAAAAATTTTTTTTTCAGTTGAATTAAGAAATATTAAGATGACTAGAAGAAAGGAAAACCATATATAGTTTAAGCAAATTGAGATCTCGACTTCCTCGACTTTTATATCAAATTACTAGAAGCTTGATAAACTACAAATGAACGAATCATTACATAATATCAATCGAGATCGTCCTATCACGTTTAGAGGGACGATATTCCAATGTTGCTTGATTTTTGAAGATGCTGGGATTGGAGACTCCAGCTCGATTCTTCCACGATGTTTATTTGATGAGTAACAAAAACCGTTTTCGAAAAAAAATTCTTCAGAGAGACTGATACCATTCCATTCTTGACACCATCCCATGAGACAGGTATAGTCTTCCAAACTATACTCGTTCCCGAACAAATTGCGAAAGTGTAATACGTATTCGAGAGACAAAATCACTTCATTTTACTGAAAACTTTTAAAACCACATATACAAAATACGCGTAGCGAGACTTTTACAAGACAAACTATGACTTTTTCATTTGCATTTAAGAAATTTGTGTAAAAACTAAAGACGTCTAAACCGGAATTAGAGAGATACAATTACTCAGATTATAAAATACGTATCGTTTTTAAAAATACGGTTCGGATTAAAAATGATCAGAATAGCAAATATTTACCGTTCTATAATTAATTATATTATAATGTAATTATATTTTGAAGGCATGGGAAAAAACTACTATTCCATTATATCCACCCAAAAAGTTGACCATATCTAACGAGACACGCCAAATACACAACTAGATATATGAAATATGGTATGTCGGGTCGAATCAAACTTTTTCGGATCCATTTTGTTCTAATAAGAAACAACAAATTTGGTCAATTTTTACTACAACAAAATAGATCTGTGTATTAGAATACGAAAATATTCTACACTACAACAAAATAGAACAAAGTATAGGAAACTTACAATGTATAAAGAATTCCATAAAGTAAAAACAAATCCATTATTTTTCCAATAGATGATTTTAGTTATCTGTATCTCGCATTGTATAAGTGCAATAGGGTTACACTAGATGGTCTTAAAAAGATAAGATTTCGTATTTAAGAAATTACTCAGACCGATGATGGTAATCACTTGGCTCAGTATTATTTGGGCGAGCGTCACAAACTGACACTAGCAAAGAGAAAATAGTCCACATTTCACAGGTTTTTTCGATAAAGGCAGAAATGCAAGTCTGACGGCTAAAAATATGAATACATACATATATATATATATAGCCAATTATACTCAATTTTGTTTTCGTCGATTCCGAGAATAATGGAAATCGTGCTACGCCAACAACACATATCGATAGTGACTCACCAGAAGCTCCAAAAGTATAATTGGATCCGCTAACCTGGCACCGCACAGTCCGCACATGGCACCAAAATTCACCTTAAGAGAAGCTTGTAAAAACCAATTGTGCCAGTTTTTTGGCTGTTGATAAAAACATACATACTCGTATATGTATGTTTTTGCCAACAGCCAAAAAATTGGGACAATTGATTTTCACAATATTAAATAATTATTAAAACGTCCTGCATGATACTTAGATAACACTGCATACAATAAGTGTGCACTTTATATTCAAAACATGATCGAAGTTACAATCACTAGTGATTGAAACGGTTTGCGAATAACGTATTTTCAAATATAACATAAAACAATGTCAGTTTGAAACTACATAGAACCAAACATGAACATCAACTCATCCGGAAACCAAACAAGACGTTGAAAAATCAATGCTACATTTTGATTTGGAGCTATCTATGGGTTCTACCTAGCATCAGTCTTAATGTATATTAGTTTTTGTCTACAAATAGGAGAGTGGTGAATTGTATGCACGTTTCTTTCCATTTTTTTCCTAAGGGGTGTGTATGACATCATAGGGAATTTGGTCATGCAAATGAAATGTTGGCATGATGAAGAGCCCTCTCCATTTGACACACTGATCCCTCTTTCTCCCTCCACTTACCGAATATAACTTTTGATTCGTCCATTCGATCACGATCATTTGAATCTATTACATAGATAACTGCATGAGATTCCTGATAGTATTTATCCCATAGGGACTGCAATTCATGCTGGCCACCTAAATCCCAGAAATTTAAACGAACACCCTGTACATCAATAGTGCCGATGTTCAAACCCACCGTTGTCGTAATTTTACTGGGATTCATGCCTTTGTAATTTTTGGTGAATTTCGTTTTAGCTGCCTCTAAATATGTCTGCAATTAAATAAGAACTGTGTTAATATTCGTTAGCACTTGAACGTTGGCATTGGGAAGTTTTTACCGTTTTTCCAGCGTTGTCTAGTCCCAGTATGACCACACAATATTCATCTTTTTGTGTTAGGTATTTATAGAAACCATGAAGCAGCGTATACATTTCCTTTCAAAAACTATTCAATTACACTTGCATTAAATACGTTTTTTTGCAATAAATGACTTAAAACTAGTGGAAACGCTTCACTCTACACGTACCACACCGAGGATTCAATATAGTAATTTGTTGTCATAAATCAGCTGTTCGCCAGTTGGATCAACTTTTTGTACTTAGAGTTGCATTCTTGGGAGGTAAGCAAAGCGGAACTCCAAGATAAATAAAATAGCAAAATGAATGCCAATTGAAGATATGGTTAAGGAGTTGAAACTCTGTCAATTAGCTCTAAGCAAGTTTAAACCTATGTACGGAAAAATTAGCAAATATTTAACAAAAAAATTTAATCAATTTGTCCACATTAAGACTCAATCTGACAGATTTATTTGTAGCTAATTTGATTACTTTTTCATACCAAACATTTTTCAGTTTTCCTAAATGGGGTTAAGACTGCCAAACAATCCCTTAGCATGTCATCTCCTTTATACAGCAGAAAAGTAGACATGAATGATATCTGCAGAAGTGAAAATCCCGTGCAGGTATAAATCTGTTCTCATGTTTTTTTTTTAATTTTCCATATTGAAAAAATTCCAAATATTTGGTACAACAAGTATCACATTTGTTGTACCAAAGAGAAAGAAAACAAAAAAGAAATAATTAGATATTTTACTACCAAATTTTGAAAGTAATGACTTCAAAGTTGCAAACAATAGTGGTATTTTATTTGCATCGTCAGCTTGTTAACAAATGAAACATTGGGAGCTAATTAAATTTCCACAATATATGTATTCGTTAAATTAATGCGTCTTTAACCTTGGTTGCCCTACAGTCTTCCTCCTGTTTAGATTAAATTGTTCAATAGATTTGTATTTCTCGCCTATGCTGGAAATATGAATGAATGCGATAAAGGGGAAGCAGAATATAAATAAAAATATTTGCTTTGTATGTTCAAGAGTTTTTTTCTAGTTTGATATAGTTTGTTGTTTTAATTTGGGTCCAGACCCACGCTATCATCATCTATTACCTATAAGAAACCAATGCCTATATCTTCTACAACAGAATTACAGCAAGCTTTCGGAAGTAATAAATGCCTATACCTTCTAGAATAAAACCATAGCATGCTTTCAGGCGTAGTATAAATCTTTGTATTAAACATGATCAAGTCGCATATTTTGACGTATCTGAATAAAAACTGTGCTAGTTATCAAAATAGTGCTGAAGAAAGTCATACCTTTACTAAAAATGTTTCGAAAAAAGCATAGATAATAATTCTACAGAGAAATAAAACAAAGTGCAGTAAAGAAATTGGGACGTCAGTAGGTGTAAGGCGTATCATCAAAGTGAGACTTTATTTCACTTGTATTTCTATCCTTCAAAATAGTGTTGAGAAAACATACTTCTATTAAAAACGTTTCGAAATAAAAAAGGAAAATCGTTTTTCGTAATCATTTGCAACTTTCTTCAAAAACTTTTGGTTTGAGACTTGTTTACAAAATTGAACACATTTTTTCTCTCTTCTGATGGAATCAGACATATTTGACTAAATTATTGTCCTTTACCACAAGGGAGCATTAAATCAGAAAAGATGTAGACATAAAGTTTAAAAGTCGCTTTTTAAACGCAAATACTTTTCAGGTTGCAACAGCTGACTTATTAGAGTAGCCTTTATGTTAACCTCATTGCGTCTCATTGTAAACTGATCAACAATCAGGCATCATAAAATCATTGACCATTTTCTGGAATCCTAGGAATCTCTTAACAGTCGATTTGTGCTATAAATCACAGTGTACAAATCATTGAATAAATTAAATAAAATGTGCATGTTTATCTACAAAACAAAAAAAAAGGCCAACAACATGTGTATTGATTAATTTTTATTTATTTTTCATTATTATTAAAAAAAAGAATAAGAAAATAATATTTTCTGTTTATATTTAAACAAAGTTTTACAAAATACTCTTCTTTTTGCTGTTTGTTTTATAAACTTCACATAATTTAATAACTGATATTACATATTAATTTTCTGTTTTGCTTTGTTTCAATTGAGGAATGTTGAAAACTAAAATTACTATAAGAAAAAAATAAAAACAAACATTTCAAAAAAATAAAACAAGTGTAACAAAGTTCGAAATTACAATGCTTTGTGTTTTGTTGAAATCATAGTTTTTTCCTATAAATTTAAGCTAACGTGTTGTTATTAAAATAAAAAAAAAAAAATATCGCTAAAAACGAATTTGAAACACGATGTATTTTAATGTGTAATAGTAGTAGTAGTAGTAGGAGAGTTTTAAGGTTATGTTTGATTGAGTTGTACGCATGCGTGTATGCCTATTTGCCTGTCTGTGTGTGTGTGTTTTTGCGTGTGTGAAAATAAGTACAATTACATACATTACAACAAATATAAACAATTTCATTTACATGTATGTATACATATATATGTGTGTGAATGTGTATGTGTGTTGATATTGATATTTACGAATACAGATATAGTTGATAGATAAACTAGGATAACAATGTAAATGATACATTACTTTGCAACAAGATATAATAGGATAATAATAATAAATCTAAATCTATAAACATTTAAGCAAAATTTTTCGAAAATGTTTATATCGGAGTTTATTTTCTTTTTTCCTTCTATCATTATTACACACGAAGAGCTATAATATATTCGAATAAACATGGTCGTGGTGGGGGCCTTTAAGTTAGCGACACAGATTTGGGTTGGCGACCTAGGGCAATGGGAAATGGCTAGCTAAACTCTCTTGATGTATAATATTTTATAAAATTTTGTATGCTGATTATGGAATTTGATGCATGATAATGTTCTAAATTTTCAAACGCATAAAAATAACAACTTATGTATACGGTTCTGATTTTTATGTTTCTTTTGTTTTACTGCTTCGGGAATTTCAATTTCTTTATATGTATAATTTTGAATTTATCTTTAAGATGTATATACTTTAAATTTAAATTATTTGAATGTATAATATATATATGTATATATATCATAACTTTTTTTTACTATATAATTCGTATTGTGTCCTCTTCAAGTGTTGGTTGTTACTTTTGTTTGCTGATTTCTATCAATTTGACTGCTTATAAACTCAGTTTCTCTCTCGTTATTATGTATCGGTTTCCCTCTTGTTCTATCTCTACACGCAGCTTTATACTTAGAATTAGAATTGCACCCAGTTGGCGTTTGCTGGACTTTGTTGTTGATTTTGAGCGGGTGTAGATCTGTAAAAATATTATAATTGAAACAGAGTCAGTCATGAGTCTTAAGTCTTAAAATTGATCACTTAAAGACAAAAGAATATATTTTACACAAAAAAGTATTACATTTTGCGAACATGAAAGGCAAGCGTTTAGCATTTTCAATGCAAAAACATCTTTCTTCCCATAGTGAGATAATAAAGATTGTAAGTTGAAAATTATATGTCACTTCCATAAAAAATAGTTAAATTCTTCCATAAAAATTAATTCAATTCTATCATTGGTCAGTGCCAGTTTTTGAAATGAAATTTATGAAATTGACTTTGCTTCATTTTAACACTTAGCAAATTCCGATTAATTCAGAGTAATTTAATTATAGAATTCTAGTATATTCCACGTCCATTAAGTTAATTTTAAGTGTGACGTATTTTCTCCGACCTGTCTCAAAAACACCAAATTTTTTATTTTTTAATTTTTTTTTTTATAAACATTCTGCAAATAAAGTGACAGGAATTGATCATTTACAAATCCCGCTTAAAGGGATTATCGAAATTCTTTCTGTCGCAAAGTTGGCACAACTGTCCTCTACATATCAGTTCATTTCATTTCATTTCATTTCATTTATTTAACAGTCTTGTAATTTAAAGCCTTTTGGCCAATATTAAACAAATTACAAAATGCATAAAATAAATTTCAGTGAATACAAATATCGATTAAAGAAGTTATCTCAAGTTTTGTATTGCAAATTAAACTTCTTGTGTCGAAAAGCTGAACATGAGCATGAACATGAGTGCTACAATCCTTTCAAAAGCGGTCTAGATGTTGTGGATGATCTGTTTCACTCTGATCGGTCATCAATAAAGTGAATGGAATGGTGGCCAAAACTCTTTATTTAAGAAGCTTGGAAGAGATATTCGCTGAACTGGCTGGCAATTTATTCCAACACTTTTACGCGATTACTTGGGTAAGAAACGCGTTACCGCCCGACTGTTTCCGAAAGGCCTGAATTTTCTTCAACAAATTAATCATTAATAATTAGAGGTTAACGAAGTCATGCTAGAACACACACACATTATAATAAACCAGTCAGCAAGCTTCGCAGTGGCGAGATTCCGAATTGCATGATTTGTAATTATACAAATTTCAATTCGGAATCCAGTTAAATTATAATCCACTATCATATATATTTAAAAACTAATTTTTCTGTAACGCATTGCAATCAGTTCTTAAACCGGTATTTGCAAAGCAACTTTTTGCTTCAAATGAAGAGCTTATTATTCATATTTAAACTACACGACTCCTATAACTAGTCAATGCTAAAATTATTATTATTTGTTAATCACTCCAAGTCAGTAACTGTGATTTTTGTTTTTGCTTCCCAGCATGTACTTTTTTTGCTGGGTATTCAAGAGTGAAATTTTTCTTTCTTTCTTTCTTTCGTTATACTTAGTAGTTCTTACAAACATACCCAGCTGATGCATAATCTGTCCATTCTGTTGCAGCATTGCCCGACACCCTATGAGCTGGAGATGTGCCTGGACTCTGGCGCACCGTACCGGCTCCTGCTGGTGGTGGTGCTATTTTGCCCAATCCTCCAGGTGGTGGTGGTAATATGCCAGTACCTGATTTTGCTTTTGTACGACCCGTACCTTCTGAACCATCTTTTTTCTAAAATGATGATAAAAGTAATCAGAATGTAACTTTCTCGTAGAGATAACAAATATAATCAAAATAGAATTACGGTTATTCTCATGTTAATTTTGATAGTTTCGCCCTCTTTAAAACCTAAATCCAATTCTTGTTTCGGTTGAGCTTTTTCTTTTTCGATTTGTTCTTGATTCTTAACCCATTTAAAATGATCTTGCAGGGCTACATTCAAGTCGAATGAATCTGAACGATCACCAAAACCCATGCCCAAAAACGCAGAACGGCCTGTATGAAGGATAAAACATATTATTAAAACTAATTATATTTAGCGTTTATATTTACCATTGTCGTCTTGCACACGTATGACGAAATAACGTGAACTATCCGATACCGATTCAATAGCTACACCAGGATATGTGTCAATTGGGCAATTAGCAAAAAGGGCACCACTTGTCTTATCTTCGAGCTTTAAATTTAACGTCGTGCCTTTGGCAGCCAAACGCATGCGTCCAGTCCAGGTGGGTTCGCCTAAGTTCCAGTCGGCAGCTCTGCAATTATTTGACATTTAATTAAAAATGATTTGGCCCATTGTGTTTGTTTATCATTAGTATATACTGAAAAGACTTGTTTTGGACAATTCTTCTGTTGTTTACATTTTAAATACATAAACATAAATTTGTTAAATTTTTCTCATTAAAAATCTAAGGCAAGCAGTTTGTTTTTGTTTTAACATCATCGAAAGTTATTTTTAAATAAGCATCAGATGAACCCTGCGTTTAAGCGATTGGGTTTAAAGTGTGATAATATTGGTCGGTGGCGATTAGCGACCTCTAAAGCTGATAAGTAAGTTAGTTGGCTCATTTAACCTTTCAATCATTGAAGTTACATAAGGTTCATTTTCCACATATATGCTATTGAAATAAATCATTATTATATATATAGGAAAATATCGTAGTAAAAAAAAAACGCAGACAACAAAAAATGCATCACTTAAACTTCTATGACGGATAATAGATAATTATTACGTACGAAGGGTAAGAGTGCTCAACATATAAATTTCATAAAATTTCTCAGTAGTCTAAATCTTTCAATAGTGCACAATTATGATCATTCATATACCTAACATATTCTTATGAAAGTGTCTTACTCTAATACACCTACTTATTACAAATTTTCCGATCATGTTTCAATAAATTATGGAAGATTACAAGATATTAGGGAAACATCAAAATTTCTCTGCAACTTGCAACTTAGCGCAAATTCGACTAATTGTCCTCAAACCACAACTGGGCAGATATTCTAAAGTTCGTTTGTCGATGGACAGGCAGATTCAGGTAGGTATGGATTCAGTTCTTCGGTCAGATGGAAGTTTTAATTTGTATACCTAAAATCTGAGAGTTGAGAGCACATTTTAAACGTGATCTAATATTTCGTCTGGAATTGCTGTGAATGACATTTCCGAAATAAAATATAGTTTAACCCCATAAACATACAGTCAAAATGGATTCATACATACACTTTCAATAAGCCTTTCAATGGCGTGTGTATGAATGACGCTAGTCTATTTTGTGCTATTGGAGATATATAAAAATTATTCCAACTTTGGAGGGTGATGTCCCTGTATTATGAGACGTCGCGAAAATAATAAGTCATGTTTAATTTTTATTATTTGAAATATTTCCTCCGCTCATTTTTTTTTTTAATATTTCAAATAAGGCGTAGCTGTTTTTTCTGGTTTTTAATGTGGAAAACGTAAATTCCCATATTAGTCCAAAACTGGAACATGTGCCTATATATTATATGTGTCGTATGGGATCTGATCTGTATAACAATATCATTAATCCATTCCCAACCAATTTAGAATTTCTGATTTTTTAACTTAAATTTTCGAATTTTTTATCAAATAATACTCGTGCCGATACAGATATGCCTCTTCCCGTTATTTTTACATAGGGAAGGACTTGACTTGAAAGATGAGATATTCTTGTACCGAAAATCTTTTAAGCGTCAGAGACACTAAATTAAAAAAAAATATTGGTTTGGAAAAGACTTCAAATTTTATTGAATTTTTGTGTACCTACGATATTTCTAAGTCTTTCCAATGCCCATTTTTTTAAAACTGCAATTATGGGTACTCAAATTGTATTTATTTTTTGTGAGGACTTTATGTCTAAGCAAAAATATTTCAAATTTTTCCAAAAGATTACAAATTTAAGAAATAATCAGGGTGAATAAAACAAGCTTACCTGCGGCGCAATTTGTGGTTTCAAATGCAGGTTTAAATTATGGAAAACAATAATCTTTCCCAGCGTTCTTACTTTTACATATTTTTCCCCCATTTTATTAATCTTAAACATTGAGTTTTTCACAAGCTAAATATCTATGTTCTAAATTGTTTATAATTAAATACCATAAAAAAGTTAAGTCCTCGCTGAATTCTCTTCCGTGTGTATTTCCTTCGCAAATGTTAAAATGACCATTTTCAAAAATTTTTAAATTAATAAAAAGAATATTACTTTTGAAGTAGCTAATTAAAAAACTCATTTAGAATATGGTATAAAATAACATTCATTTTAGCCTCAATATTTGTTTGGACTT
>JAHXMU010000313.1:185321-198274 GCA_019455685.1 Philornis downsi
CAATTTTAAGCCTTAAGGCCGATTTGGTGAAATCACAATATTGCAACAAATCTTCTCTATAATTCCATAACAAATGCATTACTAATATAAAAAATACATACATTACTAGCGTTGCAAAAATCTTGTGTACCTTAATATCAATATGAATGCAGAAAAATATGATTCACATTAGCAGTCTACTTCACTTATTAGAATTTTTTTATTTTGTATGTCTTTCGTTCTAATATAGGGAATTACAACTCTAATTGGGATTTACAGCTATTCCACTAATGTTAGAATTACCAAGATTAATTGCAAGCAAGACAGTGATGGGGAAAGTACTGAGTGTCAGAATTAATGATCAGTTAGAGGACCCAAATTAGGCCATGTTATATGTGCCAGTAATTATGATAACGGTGCAAGCGCCATTTAATTTAATTCGTTTTGAGATACTTAGAGCTTTGCGCTTTAAGGAATTTAAATAAATTTTGCAGTAAACGATAAAAAGTTATAAAAATTTGCTGTCAGGGAAATGAACTTTTTCAAAAAAAAAAAAAAAAATCTTGCGTGTTTATAGTTGTTTTCGGAAGTTCGACCTTTAAGGTACGAATTCATATAGAATACTTTTAAAATCAACGAATTTGCGGACGATTTTAATTGAACCACATCATAAATGGTTAATGGCCTAAATACCGTATTAAGGATTCCTGAAATACTAGTTCTGTGTAATGGAAAATAACATACCAATACGAAAAATGAACGTAACTAATTTTTTCTGGATTTTAAATTTAGTCCGCTATCATAATTACTGGCGCTTAAATTCCTTCCATAATGCCCTCTCCATGAAAATATTTAACAAAAATCAAACTGATGTCCTTAATGTTTTTTGAAATCGTAATAACTTTTTAGTATTTACAAAGGGGACATTTTTTTTTTACTTTTACTTTTCAATTCAATGTTTGGGTATCAAGACGAAGCAGCCTCCATTTCAGCGAAAAAAAAATTGCATATCGCTATAACAAATTCTAATGCATCTACATTAGACTTGTTCTACGGACAGAAATAGTTTGTATACACCCGACATAGGAAGCCTCCATAAAATGAATTAGCAAATAAGAAAGCGACATCCACACGCGTCTAATAAGAATTGCATAATTACAAAGCCTAAAACAAAAAGTCATTTTTCTATGAAATGACAATGGTACCTATCACTCCCCTTCAGACAGCGCTAGCAGCCCCGTCATGATCAGAATAGTATAAATCCATTGAAATGCAATTATAATTACCAAGTCAATGATAAGAATGAAACAGAACTGATACTGAAAACAAGAAAAAATCAATTAAAATTGAACTTCATTTGAAAGAACAAGAATAGCTGTAAAAACAACAACTGTAACTACAAAAGAACATTACAATGTACCATTTGTCGACGTTTTAACCTTGCAAGAACAGCAACAACAACAAAGACGAGGAAAAAAACATTAATGCACACAAAAGGTACAGCGAAGATGGGTAAAATATTTCAAGAAGAAAAGCTGAGTAAACACTTTCACACACATCACCGCACGTCACACGCAAACCTACACCGATGCACCTCCGCAAAAAAAAAAACAAAAGGAAAGGAAAATTTTATAAACAAATTACAAAAGGAAAAACATCGGTTTTTATAGCAAGTCAGTAGTAAAGAAATGTACACAATAAAGGAAAGTGAAACAAAAATGAGGGCGTTTTTCCACCTAATTTATTCGCCAACAGGGCATGACGTCCGTGTTTCTTATTAGATACGGGGAACGGTTAAATACCAACAGAATTGCAAAATATTTCAAGTTTCCATCTCCTTTATTGAAGATAAATAATTGAAAAGAATTTTCGACTTCTTAATGCCTTTCAACAATTCTCCTTTGTGTTACCTGTAACCACGATTATTGGCTCTTGGTGGAATTTTGTAAATGAAGACTTCGGGTTTAACTAATAAAACACTCTCGTATTCCATTTTTGTTTTTCGTTTATTTTTCTTTGTTTGTTTAAATTATTTGTAAAATTTTCACTGGAAAACGGCAACTGTGCAATTATATAGATTTTCACAATTGTCTTTTTTATTGTTTTCCTTTCCACTAAAGAAGAATTGAAATAATGGACTGCGCTGCTTTGCCACTGACACTTTTGCAGTTGTCATCAAACAAAAAGAAAAAAAAACTGATGATGCAGGGTATTTCCATAAAGAATTTATGTGGAATCTCTACAAAGGGTGATTCGTAACAAAATTGTTTTTGATTATGAGAAGAAGATATGATTACAATGGAATATTTGAATAGCCTTAAGTGGCGTTTGCTACCCAATAAGTATACTAAAGATAAAATAGAGGAAATATATAATACAGTGGGTTATTAATTTAATAAAAACAAAGGTATACGAAATTACCCTCGTAATACATAATACAGTGGGTTATTAATTTAATAACAACAAGGATATACGAAATTATCCTCGCAACGTAGCTAAAAATATGCTACGAAGTCTCAACAAGAAACTAATACTGGTATTACGTTTATAGGAGTTCTAAGCACGTGCTCCAATATCAAATCGATATGAGAATAATTTAATTGGTATAGAAATACATTCAAATGGATTGTCGAAGACCTGTTTGCAGACAAACAAACTAGGATCTAATTAGATATCTGCTCTAACTCGAACCATTAAATCGAACTGAAATTGCGGCACGGGGAGGTCAAAATCCATTTCAATAATTTTTCTAAAAAAAATTAAAATTACATGTCTAACCTATTTAATCTTTCAGTAGCCTTGATGTTGATCCCGGTCTTGAAATCGCTTATCTTATCGATAACTATTTATTTATCGTTAATTATTTGCATGTAGCAATACTTCAAATATGGCAACATTGTCAATTTTCATTATTTTTCCTCCTAGTCTGGTATCTGCACTAACAACACGTAAAAAACAATAATTTTTTTGCAAACACGCGAATACTGTGGTATTTTTGACAAAACCTTAATTCGCAATGCCTCCTGGGGGTCATATTACTTCCGACAGTGATCTGGAGAGCGTCATCTCGCTTCAGGTTCGAGGAACAAGAGTCAAACGCCACAGTGGGGGGGATAAATACACTTGTTCTGTTGAAGGATGTGAACAAAGTTTCACGCGGTTGGACCATTTGGACAGGCACGTGTACAAGCACACGGGAATCGTAAGTTGGACCATATTCCATGTCAATCAATGTCCGACTTAATGTATTGATATAATCGCAGAAAAAACACGCTTGCCACTTTGAAGGATGTACTAAAACCTATTCCATTCTCACTCACCTAAAGCGCCACATACGCTGCACCCATGAAAGGCCTAATAAGGAACCGAATAAAACGGTTCCCTGTGAGGTGGATACGTGCGATAAACTTTTCACTAGTATCTGCAATATGAAACGCCACATACGTGAGGTTCATGAGAATCCGAAAGTGTACAAATGCCAGTTCTGTGAGGAAAAATTCAGTCAGAAATTAAAAATGCGCCGACATGAGATAAGTAAACATACCGGGATATATCCTCACAATTGCGAAAAGTGCTCCAAGGGTTTCTACCAGAAATGGCAGTGGGAAAAGCATGAGGCGACATGTAAGGTTTACACATGTCTAACTTGTGACAAGAAATTTGACAAGTGGACACTGTTCGTTAAGCACTGCAAGGACACTCAACATGCCCGCCAGTATTACAAGTGTGAATACTGCGAGAGTGCCTATGTAAAACCTAGTGATCTACAAAAACATGTAGCGGCTAAACACATAACTGAAGCCGAGAGCCAGGTTGCGGGCGAATACAAATGTCAGCATGAAGGCTGTGAACGTTCGTATGTCTATGAGCGGAATCTGCGACAGCATGTTTCCATAGCTCATGGTGGAAAAACATTCGACTGCACTCACGAAGATTGTGACAAAGTTTTCAGTTCATTCCAAAATCTTAAAAAGCATATAGAGCGCGATCACACATGTGATAAGCCTTCGACATCGTCATCAAAAAAGACGAAAAAGACGCTTAAACGTAAGAAACGTAAGGATGCAGGCATTCCGAAAATCTCCAATCTAGCGAAGTTGGCAGGCATAACGGTAGATAAAGACTTGAATAAAAAGTTAAAACGGCGTGACACTGCTGCAATGGATTCTGTAGCCGCGCAGCTGTCTCAGGAAATGGATATGGATTCATCGTATTCCGAACAGGAAATAGCTGACAGAGCCAAGTTGAAGAACGTGGACGAAGGCGTTGAAATGGATACAAATCATAATGGAGAGAAGGGAAGTAGTAATTCAATAAATAATTTACCAAATCTAAAGGACAAACAGGAAGCAATGCAGGAACAAGGACAAACATGTGTACAACAAGAATGTTCGAATCCGGCGGAAGCTGCAGTCATTCCAATACAAACTGCAGTCGGGAATGAACAAGATGGAGAAATGAACTTAGCGAATCCAAAACGTTCAGGAGAAGAAGAAGCTTGTTCAAATTCAGCGGCAACTGTATCTGACAAAGTGCAAATTGCTCCAGCTATTCTAAACGACAGTGAAGAAGGCGAAAAGAGCATACGTTCAGAAGAGACAACTCCAAAAACGGAAGAACCTATATCGGACAAAGAACTGTGCACAGCAGCTAATGTAAATGAAAATGGTCAGGAAGAAATAAATTCACCTCCGATAGAGATAGCCCCGGACAAAGAACTGTGCACAGCAGCTAATGTTAATGAAAATGGTCAGAAAGAAATAAATTCACCTCCGATAGAGATAGCCCCGGACAAAGAACTGTGCACAACAGCTAATGTGAATGAAAATGGTCAGGAAGAAATAAATTCGCCTCCGATAGAGACAGCCCCCATATGCCGGAATTAATTAACGAAAACAATAAAATTGGATCCATTCGAGAATATATTGACACAATAATAAACCTCTGTAATTACCTATATTTTACGTTTTTTGAGTTAGGTTTGAATTGCGTCTAATTTCTATAAGCATGAATAACTATTATAAATGAATATGAATATACCGTCGATACTTCCCAAATTGAGCATATACGTAGCATAGAAAACAATATTTCTGTCTTTCAAACTAAGTACTTTGTATAAAGAATGCTATTTCTTAGTATACGTAGACTTGCTGATCAGTGTTGCAGGGAGCTAGCAAAAAATTATGCTAAAACAACAATTAAAACTATAGAAATGGACTACACGCTGATGGCCTTAAGAGAATCAAATCCATCCTTGGATAAATTGATCAGAAATGTTTCAGAATTCTGATGGAAATACGTACAGATTGTATATCCTATCTTCTGGGATATTTTCGCGTCGTTTTGTATCCATTTCCTAAATTTCTAGTGATTTGGGGGTCATAGACCAACTATCATGTTCCTGCTTTTTTTTTTCAATGTTATTTAAAACATTTATCTAGGCGCTTCTTTAATGTTTTCTCTCCAGAGTCGGAGTTGGCAGCATATGCCTCCATGTGGGGGAAATTTTGTAACGTAACCTGTTCAAAGTTAAGCATAGCCTTGGTCTGTCGCAGACTTTGAAAAAGTTTTAACGCTCAGATTATAGTTGAATTAAGTAAATGGGGTTTCGCGGGTGATATGCTCAAATTGGCTCACTCATCATGGATCGATATTTTGCGTTCAAGGTAAGTGTAGATGACGGCAGAAATTTCGATTGAGGGATGTCCCTCCATCTGGCTGGCTAGTAGATACGATAATTGCCGTTTAATATTTTGTTATATCGTGGCTGACGACAGTATCGGTCCGTCCTTTCTAATAGCTCCCCCACAAGTTGACTGATTATCCCAAATTAAAATTTTCCATTTAGTTCCTAACTCGTAGGTTCCAGCAACTTGTGTTTTTCGACCAATAAACTGTGCCGTCTGCAGCACCTCCCGCACAGGTAACCGATTTAGCCCATTGTCGTTCAGAAATTATTTTTTCCTTTGACTCGCCATTCACTGATCTCAGAAACTTAAATTATTCTTCACGATATTGCTTTATAATGTCATGAAAAATCAAACAAGTAACCATGCCCCATCTGGTACCTACCACACAAATGACCAATTTCGATTCATGTTTCCTTAATTACTAAATTCAGAGAAATCTCATACACGCTAAGCGGACAACCAAGCCCCTTGTAGTACCTATCGCACAAATTATCGATTTAACCCACATATATGTACATAATTTCATATCTTTCAATCAATTGCACTGAAAAATTTGCAAACATCAGTTTGAAGAGCGGAAATGGACAAACTGACCGATTCATCGATCAGCCTGAACTTTTGTTAAGAATGTAAAAAATATATATATATAGCTTTTATTCAATTGTACTAAATTCAGCATAACTTAGGTTTCTATAAACTTAGTTCCGCTAATGAAAATGGATAGTTCAAATATAAATTACCCTATTTGGCAAAATTCTATGGCTTTTCTGTAATGTGTAAGTGGAATATAATTTAATATAGTAATAGAATTTTGCATCTTTTATTATGCGTTAATTTAGAATATTTGGTGATGTATCACGATCTCTTTTGGCATTCTATACCAAAGGCAATAGACGTTGGATGTAAGACAATTAACCTGGCTGAAATGTCTGTTCTAGTTTACGTGAAGTTTTAGAGTAGAGCTGGTCTTTTAAAAGAGAATTCTATCATCTTCTATTTAAAATTGGTCGATAATATAATGGTAATTATTAACTTATTTTGTCACCTCTTAAAAATAAAATCTAATTTTAAGAATTTGGAAGCAGCAATCCCGCATTTCAATATTTCGGTAATTACGGACAAGGCTTTAGAGTCTTGCAGCTGCCAAGCTCATCTGGCATTGGATAAAATCATCCTTGTTCTGAAGCCTTCACTGTAGTGCACTTTTAGGCGGAAAAGAAGTGTATTTCCTCTATTCTAGTTGGTCTGAATTTTCTGAAATTTCTTGGGGTCTTTAAAATCCTCTTAAGTTAAGTCGCAAAAAGGATAAGAGTTTTCATTTGTAGAAAATTTGCTGAGAAAACTTGGAAAATAATTGAAATTCGCCAATTTGTTTCTCGATTTGAATTTAATTTTTAAAAAATTAAGGCAGAAATAACAAATTTGTTTTGAGGCGATGATAAAATAACAAATTGCTCGATATATTTAATGCTACTTTTGGATAATTTCGTTAAATATTTGTAACAAATATTTGCACATTTTCTTAAAAGAGTTTGTGAAACGAATTTGTAACTATGTTATATAAATGCCTAATTATTAATTCGTTTCATTTTATTTAGGTAAGAAAAACTCGTTTTATTTCCAACATAATATTGCAAACTTTATATTAAAAACTGCGGGGGCGGCCAATTTTACAATCACAATCTACAATGAATTGATGACTTTACGCATACGCATTTGCTGGAGCCATTTCTCAAATTGCTCTGAAGGTGTTTGAGGATGGGGCAGGTAATAATTCTTAGGAGGTTCGCCTTCTTCCAGGCGCACAAAGTAATGACAATGTTTATACTCTACAGTACCAAAACGGCCACGGGCATGACGACGTAATCCTTTGAAAACACGACCTTTGCCGACAAAGGACTCGGCTGAAATGTTAAGGAAATAAAAACCCATGTAATTTATTCGATGATGATTTCGAGATCTTCCCAGTAATTACTTACCAACCCACAGATTGCTCTTATACTCAACGTTATGTCTCTTTTGGGCCATTTCGATGGCCTCTTGTATGACCTCCTTGACATCGGTGGCTCCTTTCTTTAAAACAAAACTCAGTTGCTTTAATGCCTCATCCACTGACATGCCCCGGACAAAGGATGCAATATACCACATTTTATCAGGGCTATATTTGATGTTCGTGCGCATATGACAAACGTACTGAAATTATTACGAAATGTTAATCTTTCCCTAATACTGACGTAGATGCGGCCACTATGCACTTACTGCTTTCCTTGGTTCTTCTTCGGGTTTCTGTGGTGGGTGTACAACCTTATTGTATTGCAACCATTTCTGGGGACCAGTGTTATGCTTATTGTATCGAGCAGTTACGCACGATGTGGTGTGCAAACCGGCTGCCGGAGGAGCAGGACATTCCAACGCCAGAATTTTCTTATGGCCACCTCTCAGAAAGCCTACCGGAGCTATGTTTAGTCTACAGAGATTTTTTGCTAAATTATTCATTACTTTCAACTTCGCAAATGATTTTTAGTTATAAAATTCAATATTTTGTTAGAAACTTGCTAGAGAAATGCACTGCATAACCACAATGGGCAGTGTTTGAGGAGAAAGTGACAGACGAACAAGCAGCTGAGTGTCAAACTGTTAAAAATGTATTAAAACTAGGCAACACTTTTTATACTCTACAATACCTCATTATTCAATAATGAACTGTTAACTTTGTTTCAAGAGTTTGTCATTTAACTATTTTGAGCGATAGAAGAAATTAATCAACGACGCGTACTTACCTATAATCTACAGTATAAGAAATCTAACAGTAAATACAGTAGGTGCGAATTGACTCAACCTTTGATATATTATGGGGCATATTTATTAATTGTGAACAATTTAGTTATATGCTCATGCCAAACATATGCCAATTTTCTTAAATATTGTTCAGAGAGCAAGATCTCAGCTGAATGCCACTCTACAGAGCGCGACAACAAGAAAGTATGTCAGCGTCTTCAGTTTGGCTCAAAACACTCCCACATAGAGAGCTCTAAAATACGATATATTTGGTTCCCCCTTTTTTCAATTGTAGTATTCGCAAGAAATGTGCTCGCTATTTATTGAGGCTTTTCGTGGATTTTAAGAAAATAAAAAAGAGCAAAGTTACCACTTTGCTTCGCTATCAAAATAAAATTTTGTTAACAGTAATTAACATTTCGCAAAGTATAATTCTGTCTTTTTCTAAATCTATCAGGTCAATCTGCTAGCGTTTTATACCCTTTAGATGGCTCAAAGCCAAAAAAGTGTGTCAATACCTTAAATTTGGCCCCAAAACTGGAGAAAGTTGAGGCACACTGAGTCGACCAAGAAGTTCCACCGCCTATCATTAGTCAATAACCGAATCATAAATACTGAACCACCGTCTCAGAATCAGCTGTGATCAATAGAGGGTCGTATTTGACATTAGCGATAAGCTAACTATCTTCCTACACAGAAACTTCGGCATATTGTTCTCCAGTACAGAAGATTCGTTTTATTGTTCCTTAACACCGAAGCTTCTGCCTAGCGTTCCCCAATTCAGAAGCTTCGGCCTTCTGTTCTTTCGCTAATACAGAAGTTTCGGCATACTGTTTCTCAACACAGATGTTTCGTTTTACTGTTCCCCTATACAGAAACTTCGGCAACACAGTAATTTAGGCTTATTGATTGTCAACACACGAGTTTCCCTAATAGAGAAACTTATTGTTTACCCACACCTAAGCATATACTTACTGTTCCCGAATACAGAAGTTCCGATTTACTGTCACTGGAATACAGAAGCCTCAGTTTATTGTTTTCCAACACAGAAGCTTCGGTTTATTCTTCCTCTTACACAGAAAATTCGACTTACATTCGACATTGAGTTAGCTTACTGTCGGTAAAATTACTTTATATGTTTAAATTATCGCCAACCTGAGAGATTCGTTAGGTACTTTTCTTATTTCCGATATTCCAGGCAACTGAATCCCTACAGCAGCGAATAAAGAGAATAGATCTTCTAATTATCCTATCTATATTATTGAGTCGTTCAACCACCATGTGAGCAGTTACTATAAATAATTGAACCAAAAAAAAAAAAAAAAAAAAGATATTGAAAACGCTAAACAAAATCAAAGTCATAAAATTTATTTCTGAACGGCTATTTATATCTGAGGTTTATTTTTTTTCGATCAAGCAAACAGAGAGAGAAACCGGAAACCATCAAGCCATTGTGTTGCAAAACATAAGAAGGCTGTCCTTGCCAGAACACTAAAACTGTTTCGGTAGATTTTAATGTTAAAATAAGCGAGATGTTTTTACCCGAAAAATTCAGTTGGTGTAGCTAAATCTCTGATAACGGGTCCAAACTTGTTTCGTCATAATAAACGAATCAACGTCATAATAAATAGAATCAAATTCCCACACAAAGATATCTACAAGGTAACTTCGCTACCTTCTGTCGGCGTAGTTGCAGCCAATTGTATTGCGTATTATGTGAAAAGCTGTAAGGAGAAGAAAGAAACGGATGTAAGAAAGCGAAAAAGCGAGTGTATAGAAAGGTAAATAAATAAAAATGGAGCCTGAACATTTTACCAAAGATAAGAAATACAGAATCTGATATACAGATCTCCTACCGCAAAGACATGTCTGGACATCTGGTCGCTGATATGAAGAGTTTGCTGCAATTATGAAAAAAATGACAGCGTAGATGAAGTTGCGAGCCGGATAGTAGTATTATAGCTTAAGAACAGCGACGCTGCGAGTATTGACTGCCTGCCGGCACCGTTTTTTGATCGCGATTCTTCAACACTATTTGACAGTCGGACATGGCACAAATTGTACATTACTATGCTACAAACATATATTTTTTGTGGGAAGTGAAAACTTAATTTGAATTGAAAAAAAAAACAATCTTTCACCCACGCCTCCTTCCTAACATGTGCGCTACATGGCACTACTTTCCAATCAAGTTTTACACAACGTGGCCACACTGCTTCATAACAAAATGTTGTCTTCTTCTTTACCGTTATTCGAACAAGTGAAATTGACATGTCGGTCCTGTCTGTTTCCTTTCGCACAACTCACTAGAGTGAAGTAACAATTTTGTGTGTAAAATTCCATTCGGTGCAAATGAAAATCCAGAAGTTTTGTAAAAAACTTAATTAAATTATAGATAAATAACAAAAGAAAACATAACGAATACATCACCGGTGCAATTGTGTGTGTGTGTTAAAACAACACATAAGAAAATTATCCAAGTTTTCCAATTTGTGCTAAAATAAAAATTTTATATAATCCAGTGAACCATAAACGATAAAGAGGAAGAAAACGGCGAAGTGGAAAATGTCCTAAACGTGGGTGTGTGTGTGTGTGCTTGTGTGTGGTAGAATATTGCGTGTGAAGTCTTTGGGAATCCTCCCTTTTAAAGTTAACGTTAACGTAAAAACAACAAATAGTATTTAGATATTATTCTGCAACCGAACGTATCTTCTCACTTGGTGTAACGTTATTAGCCACACGAAGGAGTCTGACGGCAGTTTGTTATATAAATACGCAAAGATGAGTGATTCCCGGGTTGGTGCTAATAAACGTCTTACCTCCGTCTCTGGTAAAACGGATGCCGGAAGTCGCAGTAGCAGCAGCAGTAGTTCAAACCTCAAGGAATCATCGAAAAAATCTGCGCCGCCATCGTCATCGCACAATGAAACGGTTAAAGTTGCTGCTACGACTGTGGTCGCTTCCAAAGAATTTGCTGTGAATGTGGTAAGAAGTTTCTTTGGAATGGCTCCACAATCCCCAACACCATTTGTTGTTTATTGAAATTATATAACATTGTAACAGAATTTGCCATTATAATCTTGTGTGTATTACCGCTCCATTGTTATTCTTAGGGGAGTATGGTATAATGGTGTTTACGAGGGAGGTTTGAATGATGTAGTGAAAAGTGAGCACTTATATAGATAATCAGAGAGGCTCTTTTAAAATATAAATATAATTAAATTTTAATTTTTATTAAAGCAAAATTTTGTTTTATTTACCGGGAATTGGTCGATAAAACACAAAATATTTATTATTCATTAAAATTTATTTTATCGCCTTGAAGTCGGCTACTTCCGCAATAATACGCTTATGAGTATGCGAATGAAGAATTTAATCATCAAAATATTTTTCAAATGAATTTTCCGGAAAAGACTACATTCTTTGCCGCAAATACTCTTTTCTGACTTCTGTCGACTGGAAACGGGTACTTCGAGCTGGTAATTTGGAAAGAGAAAAAAGGTAGTCGAAGCCATATCAGGTGAATATGGTGATTGTTCGATGATATTTGTTGAGTTTTTGATCCGAAATTCGTTCACAATGATAGCCCTATGAGTTGGTATGTTATGCTAGTACAAAATCCATGAGTTTTCTTTCACAATTCTGGTCATTTCCAGCAGCATAATGACCAGATGATATTCTCTCGATAATCGTAGAAAACCTTGATTTTTGACCGAATTTGACATGTTTTTTTAGGTCCTGCTTAGTTGAAAGGCGATATTCCGAAATTGGCTTGTGCGATATTCGTTGGCTGACTTGTGCGTTAAACTCGAACACCCATGTTTCATTGCCAGTTTTAATGAGTTTTATGAATGTGGGATCGTAGTTGACTCCTTCTATAATATCTTCAGGTCTTTCGAAACTAGTCAAGGTGCAACACGTTTCACATGCAAACAATTATGTAAAATGTTATGAATTAATTCGAGACACAGAAAGTTCAGTAACCATTTCGTTCGCTTCATCGATGCTAACTGCAGTTGAAGACGTTGATGGCAGACCATTGTGAGGCAAACTTTTCACATCTCGGCCGCTTATAAATGCACTGACAAAGTCAATTTGCCGCAAGCCTTGTGTAATATTTTCAATGGTTTTGTACATGAAAATCCATTTGCAATACAAAATTTGAGGCAAATTCTTTCTTCGATATTTTTGTATTGTAAAAATTGTATTTATTGTAAAAAATTGCAAAATAAACTTGAGATGAACTGACAAAATCGGACAATATAAACAAACTATATGACAGATTGCGCTCAAACTCAGCGTCAGTAAAGAGAACAACTTAGCTACAAAAAAATTGTGTTAATCCCTTTAAGCGGGCATTTTTAAATGATCAATTCTCGGTACGTTTTTGACAAAATGTTTAAAAAGAAATTTCTTGAACGAATATTTAGCGATATTTTTATCTGTAGCAGAAGTTTACAGGTATTCGCGTAATAAAAAAACTTTTTCTTACTTACGTATACATAC
>JAHXMU010000313.1:208274-223029 GCA_019455685.1 Philornis downsi
AACTAAGGAAAATAACAATGCGACCAAATTCTCCTGCGCAAAAGTAAACAAAGAAGTTAAAGAAGAAGGAGAACGCCAAATAACGTAATTAATTTTAATTATTTAAATAATTTTTTTTTTGCAAACATCAGTTTGTGAATTTTGGTTTTGTGTGTTTGTTTTGGATTTGTTTGGATGATAAAATGATTACGAACAAGAACAAAACAAAATGAATAAACATTTCATAAATAACAATGCTGCCAAGTTAATTTTGCTAAGCGCCGATGCGTTTTTTTGGTATCCTATGTAGCGTACCAAAAAAACGCAATTACAGCGAAAATGTGTGGCATTACCGCATCCCTTCTTATATCTCCCATACAAATTGCCGATATTTCGAAATTAAATCTTTTCTTTGTAAGTTTTTCTTCCACATATTAGTTCGTAGTTCTCTGACACTTTGGTAAAAATTGATGAAGTTACCACGTCTCTCCGGGTACTTCCCATACAAATTGCCATATATTCTCAGCTTTATATGTTGCATACAGTTGTACTGAATTGAGTCAAATTTGGCATACGTTATTTGTTTGGCGAAGTAAGTTCTAAGAATAAAAACGGAGAGCATTGACAAATCCTACTGGTGCATCCCATACTAATTGACCAATTTAATCCCCACCTCGTACGACTGCAGATTGCAGTTATTTAAATATTTGTCAGTTTGTCTAAAATAAGGTCATTAACTTTAGAATCTAAGATAATTTTTTCGATCTCTATGTAGGGTGTAAAACCTACATTAAAACTTAACGTCATTTGTCATGTCAGTTCAGGTTTTGAACACGTTAATGTGTTTAAATACTATTGTTTTTAACATTTTTACCATTACTCCAGCAGAGACAATTGTGTACAAAATATTTCGGATCGTTGCCTTTGTATAAAAAGTATAAGACATGCCTGTTAAATTATGGTAAAGGAATATAACGATGAGAGTATTTTAAGTCAGTTGAACTTATTGACATTTTTATACTGATTAGACTAAACTTCCATACGTTAATGTTTTTCTAATTGTATCTTCTTCTATTTTCTTTTTCAGCATTCAGTTGGTTTGCCTTCTTCGAATACCTGATCGCCATGGCCAATATGTTTTTCCATTTCACCATCATCTGGGATTTTGACTCACTGAATATGATGGTCATTGAAGGTCCCAGCACAAAGTTAAAAGAACTATTTCACAAAACGAAAACCGATTAAGAACGCAAGAGCGTAAGAAGAACGTGAATGACGTAAAGAAGTAGCAGAGAATCCTGTCTTCACCCAGTCACATAGGAAATAGAAATAAAAAAATTTCCATAAACGCTGCAAATGTTCAATGCGGTTGATCACAACCACGCAAACAACCAGAAAGTGAGAGAGAGACGCACTTAGTTTTTGATTCCTTTTTTTATTCGAAATTTACACTTTAAGATCTAACAGTCAAAGATATTTTATAGACTCTATCGTCATTATAATTTTTTTTTTCGAATTCTTACAAGTCTTTTTGGCTTCAATTTACCTATCAATATATGTGTTAAGACAATGAATGGTTTTTCGAGAATTTAAAGAATAGCGCTTCCAGCTTTGGACTTTGGCTTAAATTGTATTAATTTTTCTAATAACACATTCCGACAGTCCTTTTCCTTGTAACACGCACACTCATACAACGCCAAGTTCCTTTGTAACTTACAGATATACAAAAAGCAATTTTATTTACAGTATTACACTTACATACGATTACATACCTAAGTATAATAGAGATAATTTGATTTCGATATTGAAAACTGGAAATTTCAGGATTAATTGAGATTTTAATGAGATTTTGATCGGTTATGTCAGTATATGATAATGGAACTATGTAACAATGTTAGTACTAAATAATTCACATTTATTTATACTAAATATTAGATTTAAGTATAGGCGTTAATGTTTACTCATTCTCCTCAGTCTATAGCTTAAGGTTTCTATAACTCAGCATACTTGATTTCCTCTAAACGAAATCGGTACTAATTTCCTATTTCAAATCTCGTCAATTTCATAGTTTTCTTAAATAGAAATTGTAAACAATTGGAAATTTGAAGGAAGAAACATTTTGGTTGCGGGTCCACATTTTGGTTCCAGATGATGATAACATATTCCAAATGATTACTTTTCCATTGTATAGTATTTCAAAGTTATGTTGAGGTTACATCCTCTCTCAATTTTTCTTATCAATTATCTTGTCCCGTTTACGATAAAGTGGACAATCAAATACTGGAGCCTTTGAAAATATTTGACGAAATCTAACATTTCACGAATCTGCCGATTTTGTTTTTATGGAAAACTTAGGAATGTTCACACGGGAGAGGGGGCGTCTATAATTTGACCATAATTTTAGCTAGCTGCTAAGCTTTAAGCTCCATTTTCACTTAACTTTTTGCCTTAAGGCTGGTATTATGCATATTTTTCGCGATGAAAATTCTTATAAAGAAATGATTGTGAAATTTGAAACTAATTGTTGTGACCGGAAATCAATGCGTTTTTTTCTTTTTTTTTTGAGGAAATTTTTCTTAAACAGTGTTGTAAACATTTGTATTAATTTTCAACACTGACATCGCAAGAGCAAATGTTTTTACGTCATAATAGTTTGATAATATATTTTCGTAAACTAATAAAATAAAATCGTAATACAAAGCGACATAATTTTATAAAAATATTATCGACTATATTATGACGTAAAAACATTTGCTCTCGCACCCTCATTGTGGGAAACCACCATAAAAAGAAACAAAAGTTGAACCGATTTCAGTTTTGGAAACCTGTACAAAAAAAGTTACAAAAAGCTACAAAAGCTACAAAAAAAGCTACATACAATATCTCGTACTAAGTTCTTTTCACGAGAAAAGAGAATCCACAAAACTTTCTTTCCTCGTAAACAAATAAGCGACATTGGCAACATATTATGATGTAAAAGCATTTGTTCTTCTGATTTCAGTGTTGGAAACCAAAAAAAAAAAAAAAAAAAAACAATAAACATGCATTCATAATGAGAAATAATGAACAGCGTATTTGCCTCAAAATGCCAAAATAATCACAAGCCTTGCCGCTTTCGGTTCTAAATTCTAAAGTAACTTTACTGTTTACGACTATTTTTAAGTATTTCTCGTAAAAAATTGATAACGAAATTCAGGTTTTGATTTTCCGAGAATTCTTGAGATCTCGAAAAATTTAAATATTTTTCCCGATTTTTCGGTAATGAAAAAGTTTTAAATTACTCCTTTTTTTAAACCGGTTATAATTAAAATGACAAGTATAAAAAAAAAAAAAAAAAAACACATAAAAACAAAAACATCTCAGTTTTCAAACAAAAAATCCGACTAAAACACCTTTTGCTTACCTTTTTATAAACTTTAGGAAAATTTTTTTATTATCTCAATGTCATTTTTTTTTTTGCTCAAACAAAGAAAACGTATAACTGTTTTTCTATTTTTGTACAAAAATGCTAATATTTTTATAACGTTTTGCCTAAATAAGAAAGACGTATTAGAATGTTTTTGAGATTGATCCAGAGAACTGTTTTCATGAAAGGTTCGCCTCTAAACTTAGTGGTTTCAGATTACAATCTATCGAATATACCTATATAGCAGAGTTGTTATTTTTGGAATGTGAATTAAAAATAAATGGTCTACACCAGCGAGAGTCATTACAGTGGTAGAAATAAATTCAGACTGGTACACACACATTGAAATAAATATAAAAAAGAAGTTCCTTTGCAATTCTTGCATAAATGAGATATGGGAGAGATTCTCACATTCGCTGAACTTATAAGCACTCTGTCTTTTTTAGAGTCACTCAACTTAACAGGACCTACAATTTAACGATAGTTCTGAACGTTCGAGAAGCATTAAATAAACTTGTCGATTAATCGACTACTCGGAGCGTTCATCAGACATATAGAGGTGAACGCCGCTTAAATATTGAAAGGTGGCTGCATCGGGTATTGAATCCGCGATCATGCGAACGATAGTTGCTTGTGCTAACCATCGCTCGGTCGGTCGGTTATAAGAATTACAAATCGCGTCTTTCAACAATTTGAAGATTTTTTTTTTTAATTATTATTCTTGAATTCTTTTTTCTAAGTGGCGATTGGAATAGACATACTTATCTATTATCCGCCGCCCCTAGGAAATAAATCTAAGCGCTTCGATCTTCTGCGCTTCCCTCCAATTCCTAGCACCAAGTTTCGATAGAATTTCAAAAGTCTGGTCCTTCGGAGATTGGACGCCCTCTTCCGCGCTGTCCATAGAAACTAAAAAAATTATTATTTATTATCCGCAGCACATAGAAAGGAATTTCAAATGCCATAGTCTTCTGCCTTTCATATCCAATTCCTCACACTACGTTTTAAGAGCGTCTCATTACCATGATCCGAATGATCGAATTTTCTATAATATTAAAGACTTTTCGCGTAGAATAGCTCGAAATGGTGGAATCAGTGATATCGCTGTGTTTTGATGCGCCTGACTGCATCGGCGTCGTTATACGCCTCATATAAGCCGTGATTCATACGAAAATTTTCTCGGAAAATTACCGGAACAGATTTATGTGCACATTTCACAACTCGGGATTCTGCATTGTATAACAAACCACGTAGAGCGAGGCTTTGTCATTATGTTGCTTGCTAAGCGATTCTTCTCATTTCTTATCTGACACTATTGGAAGTCGAAGTTGGTGAAATCATTCACTCCGTACATATCCCTACAATGACACGGTTTTCTTATCAAAACATAACGACGGATATTCCGATTCGAGAACCTAAAATGAAAGTAATAAATAAGCAGGTTTCTAATCCCAATTAGATTTGAAACCTGATAAAAATGCTTCAAACAATATATTTTCTTAATTTGCAATATCGGGCTCTCAGAAATGTTCACATTTTTTTTGTGAATTGAAAATTTTCAAAATAAAATACAAACAAAATTTTTCATAAAGTGTATCAGAATAAAAGTTGTTTCTACTTTCGTTAGAGGATTCATACATCCCATACAGAAACAAAATTTTATATAACTTAGCGAAAATAAGTCGCGTTTGTTTTGGTTTTAAGTTTTGTCGAAAATTGGTAATTTATTGTAAAAAACGGTGCGTTATATATTATTCAAAAGATTGTCCATTGCTAGCCACCACTTCAGCACATCTTTCTGGCAGCATACTAATATCGCGTCGATGGGAATCTTTATGTTCTGAAGCTATCCAGCAATCCTTCCAATTTTTTGGGTTTCGTGTGCCGACGTGAAACGTGCACACTGTCGGTGGAAGTGATAAACAAGAGGAGCGATATATGATGAATACGGCAGGTGGGCCAAGAATTTTTAATTGTGGATTTCTCAGTGGACTCTAAACAGGGCCGTAACTTGTGGACGACCATTATCATTCTGCGGAGCAATTTTATCGTGTGTTTTGCTGTAATGATATCGTTCGGTTTGACAAACTCAAAATACACGACACCTAACTGATTCCATCAAATACGCAACATGAGATTTTTCCATGAATACGACTATTCAGTCTGGCTGTTGATTTCCTCTTGTTTGGGTTATCACAGTGGATCTATTTTTCATCACCAGTGTCTATAGGACACAAAAAAACCCTTTCGTTTATGACAGGCAAGAATCATTTTACACGTGCAAAATTGTCAGTTTACATGTACTCCAAATTCCTTCCTTTTGAATAATTCCCAATAATTTTAAACGATATGGAATTGCTTCTTGTGTTGTCGACCAAGTAGTTTTAAGTTTTTTTTTGCATTTGGCAAGAATTTACTTTCTTTAATGAATCCGACTCCTCGCCTTCGTAAACTTTCGGTCTTCCGCTAAATTCATTGTCTTCGATGTCAAAATCAACGTAAACATGATTCCAATATGCTTCTATAAGTCATCAAAGATCATGCAGATGTCTTCAAATTGAAGAAATAAATGAAAAGTTTTCACATACGACGCTTATTCGGTCCAAGACACAAAAATTGTGTGACGCTGATACAAAATCGCTAATATTTCACGGTTACGGTGTTGCCAGACGTCCTATCGTTTAATATGTCATTTCACATCTTTTGAAATCGTGTAAAACTGTGGAGACTTATTTGTGACCTCAATATTTCCGAATTTGATTTCGTTTCGGTGACGGTTCTTCATAAAAGTATGTAATAAAAGCCAATTGATGATATTCTGGCCATTTCTATTGATCTAGGTGTCATAAGAACAAATTATATTTTAAAGATAAATTTAAATATGGATTTATTTTTAATTTTCTCTTTTGAAACAAGAAGACTATGTTATAATACGCCAATGCCAAATTAGCACATAGCTGAATGTTGCACATAATAATGACAGTTATCGCTGACTTTCATTGTCAAATTTGGGAGAAACGTTGAAAGTAGCCACTTTTTTGTTATTGTTCTCTTTGTCATGCTTCCCTTTAGGAAAGAATTGTTGACATAGGCCTACCATGCTCTTTGCCGGAACGGCGAGCTAAAAAAAAATTTGCTGCTGCTCACCACCTACTGCAGCGTCAACAGTCACCTACGTCCTTCTTATTTAGGTTAGTTACAGTATAATAATATTTTTCTCATATATTCTGCGTACAAGAAAAACTAGACGAAACTAAAACAAAGTGTTAGACTAACATATCGAAAAACCTCCAAAGAAATGTGAAACAAAACCGAAGAAAAAGAAAATACTTAATGATTTAATAGCGAGGAAACGTCATAAAACCTCATATAAAACAAATTGTGAACTATTTCCAGAAAAAGTAAACAAGACGGACAATAGATTTTAAGGTTTGTTGCAACACAATAAGTGGACATTTAGAGTAAAAAGCGTTTGTAGATTAAAACGAAAAAAAAAAAACAGAAACCAAAACATTCATAGTAAATTCAAATATTCGGTAATTAAAACAAAATCGGACCTTATATTCTTCTTTTGACCTGTTGTAGAATATTAATAAAAATGAGAAAAAATAATAATAATAAATTATGGAAAATTATGTAAGAAATGGAAGACGAACAAAATAAAAAAAGTAAAATACTATAAAATAGCCATTTAATAAAAAAAAATATTGAATATAAATATTGAATATTCAAAAACCAAAGGGTGTAAACTTGTAAGATAAACTTAAGTTTAAGGGAATCCTTAGAAATACTTGTATTTACGTAACTGAACTTTTCACACTGAACACACACACACACACAAACGCATTACCAAATAATGTAAAAGAACTGTACAAATTTTGTGTTTCTCTTTCCTTTTCCCTCTACTCTTTTGCAAACAGTTACAAAGCACC
Organism: Philornis downsi; assembly: GCA_019455685.1. Classification (NCBI taxonomy): domain Eukaryota; kingdom Metazoa; phylum Arthropoda; class Insecta; order Diptera; family Muscidae; genus Philornis; species Philornis downsi. Next base: position 215,592 of record JAHXMU010000313.1, read on the forward strand.
GATTTTAACCGAGAGACACAACTACAAAACAAACAAATTTTTATAAACGAAAGGACTAATTGTCGCAGACGTAAACGAAGATCAATAAAAATTTACGTTTTCGTCTTTGATGCAATAAAATATTAAGAAAACAATAAGAAAATAATTTGATAAATAATATTCGAATTTTGTGTTATCATTTATTCGTTTACGTTTGTGGTAATTTGTCCTAAGACATTTTTATTTTTTAAATACTAAAACTATAAAATATTTTGAAACAACTTTTATTGTTATTGCAGTTTAGTTTTTGTTATTTATTTTTCTACTCATATTTTGAAGGACACGCAATATTGTATGAATGAACTTGAGATTGTATGAATGACAAATGAAAACAAAACAAAATTAATTATTTCCCCGTAAATAAGTTAAATTTATTGAAATGAAAACTAAAAATAAAGAATTAAAATGAATTTTGATTTTAAATAAAACATATTTAGGGAGTAAATAGCGTTTTAACAGATGTTTTAATCTAACCTACACGAGAGGTAAATTCAGACACACATTTATAAGTGGGATTTAGGTTAGCAGATGAATTGATAAACCTGAATTTCCTTCAGCTTTACCATTGTTGTTTCAGGTTTTGGACGATATATTTATTGACAGTTTTCACAAAATTGGAGTTTATAATATACTATTATATTTTTCTGATGTTGCTTGATATATTGATATGATACAAAATTCGAGACTAAAAATCAAAATCGAAAAGATTTGCCATAGATTAATCTGAATTTTTGTGATTTTAAAAAATCCTATTCCTATAGTGATCCTATCACTATGTAATGGTTGAAATTGTTAGATATAAAACATCACATTACAACATCTGGCAACACTACATCCGTGAACTATTACCCATCTTTTATTTTAAGAACGGAAACTTTTGATTTATTCTTTTATTTAAGTAAAGAAATTACCTAGTAAAGTGAATCGATTCCTTGTAGAAACATATGGCAAGGCTGCATATGTGGGAGTAGTTGTCGTAAGTGGATTCAAATTTTTGAGAATTGCTCAAACGTAATGAAACCATTACAGTGACTCTCTACTGAATACAATTAATGAAATTGAGCTGAGCACTCAAGGAAAAGCACGTCCACGCAGGACAGAAGGATTCTATTGCATGATAAACTTCATCCACATATTGCGGGGACAGTGGAAACGTACTTAGGAACCCCCAATTGGAAAGCTCTGCCCCATCATCGTATTTGTCAGGCGCTACTTCTTCTGATGATCACTTGTTCCGATCGATGGCTCATTCTTGTCTAAACAACGCCTTACGTCACATAAAGATATCAATTATCCTGGATCACCTCAAAAGATGAACATTTTTGTGGCCCCATATTCGTATGCTGCCAGAAAGGCGGGGAAAAGTAGTAGCTAACAGTGTGCAATATTTTGAATAACACATAATGTGCAGTATTTCACGATAAATGAACAATTTGTTGGCATAGAACGGCGGGGATTTATTTGTATTCTCAAATATATTTAATTTAGAATCACCAGCAGCGTTGGGTGTGGTTTCCAAAATTCAGCGTAGAACCACCTGCGACACTATTGCTTACCTTTGCGTAATTGAATTTTGGATTCAGGAAATATTGATTCGCACTATAAAAAGTATTTTTTTGCAAGAAATTTGTGGTTTTTTTATTTTTAAAGCGGAACGAAAATTAAGAGTAAGTTAGTTAAATATCATTTTAATGACTTAATCGATGCGTTCAATGCTACTAAAAAAAAATTAAGATTTGCTGATTCGGTCTTTACCCTTTTTCTTCTATACGTCACATCAAATTTTAACAGTGGTTCAGAAGTCTTGTCCTGCTAACAGAGATTTGATTGTCCTCTTTGGCGGCGCCCGTAGAAATCATTTTCGAAGAATATTTTGGTCCATCCGCACAACATGATCCAGCCAACGATATCAACGACGGTTTTCAATTTACATATGACCTGATTCATACCACGTGGCCGCCCTCCATTAACGATGATGGGTTCATGTATTTGACAGAGTATTTTTCTCTCAAATACTCACAAAATGAATTCATTCACGGCTGTCATAATTCATGATTGTGTGGTGTACAGAAAGATTGACCACATTAGTGCAGGTTTATCTTTCTTGCTTTGCAATTAAATTGCTTCCAAACTCATAGGAACGCCCTATTGCCAGCAAAACTCTTCTCCTAATTTCCTGGCTGATATTATAAGTTTTTTTTTTTTTAAGGCGGGTCGAAATAGTTATAGTTGTAAAAGTTATAGTTGTAAAAAATGACTCAGCGTCCTAAACTAGTTCACTATTTGTTCGTCGAAACAAACAACTTTTCGCCGTCCGGCCCACTTTTACTGGCTGGCCGTTTTCTGCCAATATAGTCCATGTCTTCAACATATGGTTTCCATTAAAGATGGTGTCAATCCTCTAAATCATCCCAAAAAATATATAGTGAAGAGGCAGCACGATAGGCTGTTGCTCAATGTAACTTTCGATCTATTTTTCTTGGGTATTTTCTAGGAATTGCCGTAGTGCGAATGTCTGGTTATTTGTGGATTAACTACCTTTAAAACCGAAGTGATAAGGTCCAATTGGTCTATCGCATAGGCTTCAGTCCATCAAAAATCACACTCGACTGACCCTTATAAGCGAATGATAAAAGTTATACACACCACGATTAGCTTTCTTAAACACAGGACATAATATTCTTATATTTCAATCGGGCATGCATTCGATGAGGCTACCGTTTCCGGCCTTTAACAATTCTGCCAGCACCACCCATAAATTTGTCGTAATACTCCTATTCTGAGCTCGATTTGACTCAGTGCAGGACCATTTAGTCTAACATCGGTAATTCGCGTAATTTCTTCACTTGTGCCGCCAACCAGAACTAATAGCATATAGAAAATCCTATCCGTAATTTTAGCAGACTCTGCGTAGCTGTATGTAGATTTCTATCGCTATTCTTACAGGAGGAGAGCCCTGTCCCGCACCTTTTGTTTCTGATGCGTTGGTAGAATTTTTATATCCTCACTCTCCCATTCTTTCCATAGGCGCTTCTTTCGCCTGAAAAGTCGGTGCACTTATTTTCTCTTCTCCTTTTAGCGTTTCCTCACAGCACGGCTCCGGCGTTGTCATTTATGCAGTATCCTTTTATTCAGAGACAATGCGACATTCGTCATTGTACGGTTTTTGTGCAATATATTGCCATTGTGTGACGGGAACACAAGAATTTAGGGTGTTTTGTTGCAGTAGTTCAAAGAGGTGTTGAGTCATTTTGGGAGTATATACAGCTTAGCGTTGTCAAGTTTTCTTTATTCTTGTTTTAGTATATTTTTCGCTCTGCGTAATCTCGTGTGCACCTTAGTTACAGATCGCACGCACGTCCATGACTTTGAGAAAATGCCTTTCATCTATTACCACATGATCAATCTGTTTTCTCGTACTATAATCAGTAAACAGCACAAGTTGATTTGTGCATATCTTAAAAAGGCAATCTATTTCCACTTCTTATCCTATTAAGATCATCCTTGCTCTTATCGTCTTTGCCTTCCGTTGGGGAGTCGTGCACACAAATCAGTGCGATAAAGAATACTTCGCCTTGACGTGTACTGTGGTCATTTGCTTAGAGAGTTCCTAACTCATTTCAAATCCACTTCCAAATTCATATCTTCCTGCATGGCAGCTGTTTGATGTCATAGTTTTTGCTTCAAGAGCATCCTTTCCTTGGTGTCTCCTGGATGTCAGTGAAATGGACTCTTTATATTTACGCAAGGATATCCGCTAATTGAACAGTTATGCATTCTCTGCAAAAAATTCGGACATTCTTGATGCATAATCATAAATCGTTAACATTTTTTTAGTGCTTCCGTAATAATTTTTTAAGATGGGCGGCTTATAAACCACCGCATCCGATGCTAATGTTGGGGCTGGTAACAATCACTAGGCTGGTAAGTATAATGAGATGAATTGTAGTAATTGATGTTACCTATTTTCAGGACGTATCGGTGTTAGTATGCTATTAAGGTTAATCAGTAATGTGTTAAATTCTAGGAAATTCTACAAAAGTTTCTAGTAATATCAAAGTGAAAACTGTCAGAAAGTAAACATTTCAAAGACTCGATATTCTAAATAACATCAAATGATGTCGACAATCTATCGTACTACAACAGCTGACTGATATTTCATATTCTTGTATATAGATTCACTATATTATATTGTGATAACTGATTGATATTTCGTACTCTTGTAAATAGATTCACTTCGGACTTGAACATTTTGTGGCAAAAGTTCTTTAGAAAGATCAAATTTTATAGTCATTCTAGCGACAAATTTTGGATACTACCAGCGAAACGAAATATAGTGTTACCTATTTAGTTGTTTCAAAACCGCAGGTCTGACAATGCTGTTAGCTGTTAAATACCAGCCATTTGATGTGTTATTTATTTAATGAAAGGCTGATGCCATTTACTAATATGGATCGTTTAACAACTGAAGAAAGTGTAAAAATAGTTAGAACTTACTACAAAAGTCCATGCTTGGCCCCATCGACTACAGACCCTCTTTCTTCGAAATCATTCACTACACTATAAATAGTGCGTCTTGTTGGCACGTTGTTTCTCTCAAAAATTTCACGTAACTTTCTCATCGTCACAGTAGTCGATGATTGATTTTCATAAAATGTTTTAGCGATTAAAACACGTTGGTTTATCGAATATTTTTCCATAATAAATTTGTCACATCTCTACTTCACGACTGCCAAATATGAACTGTTAAGACTAATTTCACCAAAATGGCAGCAAAACAAAGTGGTAAACCTTCCCGACGGACACCCTGTTTTTATTATTGATTCAATTTATTCAAATGATCCAATCTTCAAAACATTTTTCTGACACATTTTCCAGACAAGTTTCAGTTCTGGCCGTGAATTTTTTATAGAAGACATAAATCTTTTATAGACTGAAAAGAATTATCTCCAAGCGGTAATTTAAATTTTTGAAAGGGATTAAAATTAGCCGGAGCCATATTAGACAAATACGGTGATTGTTTGATGATATTTTTGAGTTTTTTGCCAGAAATTTATTCATAACGATAGCTTTGTGAGATGGTGCTTTGTTAAAAATAACCAGCCTTTTTTTACGAATGTGCTCTCCCAAACACCGCATAATTTCTAGATAATATACTTTATTAACCGATGGAACTCCTTGCAAAAATTTCGAGAGCGTAATCTCACGATAATTGAAGAAAACGCTCAACATCACCATGTCTTTTGTTTAGCCGTGTTTTCCTGGTTTCAGTTCATTTGGAATGCGATATTCCAAAGCTTATTATGATATCCCATAACTAACTAGTTATAATGGGTTTATGTGTATGGACTCGGAATTGACTCGTTCTGGCATGACTTCAGTGGTCATTACACGATATTTCGGTATTAGCGTTTCATAGCCAAAAAGTCGTGTAAAATGGTACGAATTAATTCGTGAGGCACAGAAAGTTCAGCGGCTATTTCTCTCAAACTTAAATGGGGGCTTTCAACAACTATTTCCTTCGCTTTATTGGTGTTAACTTCAATAGAAACTGATGATGGCCGAAAGGAGGAGGAACATCTTCCATCTCGACCGTTTTTTAAAAACCTTTACTATTCATATGTGCGAGTTTTCTACAAATTCGATTCGCCGTAAGCCTTCTGTAAGATTTTCAGCAATTCCGAAACTCTATTTGCAATACAAAATTTGAATTATTAAATTATTTGTTCTATATATATTTAACCATAGTAAAAATTGTAAAAAATACTTGTGATGGACTGACAAAATTGAGCACTGTAAACATACTAAATGACAGATCGCGGATTAGAATAGACAACAGAGATATTTTTATGGGAATAAAAAGAATTTTGACAACCCTTAAAGACGGTTTTTTACATCATCAATCCCCGCCAATGTTTTGACAGATCATGCTATAAAAATCCCGATTTGTCTAGCGTTCTTATTTCGATGGAAGTCGGGAAATAATATTAAGATTTCTATTTAAAAATATTCTTTCCTTCCTTTCTCTTTTACGCCTTAAATATTTCTAAAAATCCTTCGTGATCTTTGAGCAGTTTAACTGACTAAAATTTTATATTTTACTTACTTTTAGAAGACTTTGCTTCTCTTTAATACTTCAGTCACTGCAGAATGTTGCAATTACCTTTTGCATTTAGTGATTCGCAACTACATCATTATCATCTTCATGGTCATTGTCGCCTTAACATAGTTTTTCATTCGTTGTTTCCCCCTTCCGGCTGACAGTTGATGCTCTTCCAATTAAGTTATTTGAGGCATCTATAGAATCTTCGTTTATGTTACCAATATCAGCACATCCATCTTTCTGCCACTTGAATTTTGTGTTCCCAGTGAATGGGACCCCGGTGGCTGGCCTGTAGGTTGGATGGATGGTTGGTTAGGTTCATTCGGTTGGTCGGTCGGTCGGCCGCTTGGAAGCGATAACTTTGTTGTCATTCTATTTTGCCGCCGGTCTCAATTGTTGGTCATTGTCGCCGGGTGTCTTTAATGTTCCCCATTTCATTGCCTTTTATGCCTCCTTTTCACGGTTTCTCATTGTTGTTTCAGTTGTTTAATTTAATCTTTGTTGCATTATTATCAACATCTTTCGATGCGTTTGTTTTTTTTTATTCGTTTTCTTTTCGAAATTCCATTTGGTTTAGCTTTTTCGAAAAGAAATTCTTAAAGTTTTTCTGTCCAACAGGAACGGAGATGATTTTAGTATTGATGTGAAATTCCGATGAACGATGAGTTTGTGTGAGAGACTTTTCATTTTCAATTTTGTACATTTAGAAGGGACCAGACCAAAAATTGTATGTGGAGGATTAAGCAGATTTACTCCGGTGAAGGGTACAGTTTTGTTCTTGAGGTACAGGAGATACACCGTTCTCTTTACAGAGTCAACCGTTTTGCCACTGAAAACGTTGCTTGACTACTGAGGCGGATGCAAAGACGATTCAACATGAGTAAGCGCTCGATATTGTTATACTAGACACTTTTTTTTCTCAATTTTTTGTACTTGATACCCGAAAGAAAATGTCTTACTTTGTACTGATACTTCGGTTTAATTGACATTCGTTTCTTTTTTTTCTTTTAAGAATAAGGCCCTCCGGTAACCATCTATTACGCTCTTTGCGCTATCATTTCTAAATAATCGAACATTTAGACAGAAAATATGGTATTAAAATCATTTTACATTCGTTCATTCCCTGGGGCTCCTTTTAGGTATTTAAGAATGGTTACCAAATTGGTGATTACCCCAAAACTCGCACTTGGGTATGAAAAATCTCCCTCAGATAAGCCTTAATATGATGAAGAATGACGCTTAGCTTCTGTGGAAAAGATGCTGTACACGACAAAGCTGCAGAAAAGAAGACATGAA
>JAHXMU010000314.1:0-46021 GCA_019455685.1 Philornis downsi
GCAGCAGCAGCAGCAGCTCAGTGTTTCATGAAATCCTCAACACGTACAAATTTGTTATGAATTCTTCATCTTCTATCGCCCAAAACAATGAAACCGAAGGAACAACAGAAAATGAACAAAATAACGAAACGTGTGACTATGATTTTGACAAAAGATTATTATTCATTTTTACGTTTTCTCTTTTTTTTTTTTTGTTTTATTTTATTTTCTATTTGCAACAGCTACCAAATATCGTTTTGTGGAGGTCTTTGCACGTTAGGAGGGCAGGCATGAAATTTTAGGACGAAAAATACAAACTCTAATAAGTAAATGGCGAAATATACGCATTTACTTAATTTATTTAAAATCTACGTCAAAGATCCTTATTAGCTAACTTACAAATGAATGCGAATCAAAAACGAACAAAAGAAATACTCTTTCATGCCATGAATGTGATATGGAAGAGCTTCTCAAAAATTCAGAAAGCTTACACGTATCCAATTTCTGGACTTACTGTTTCAATAACGATTTCGAACACCAACGCAAGACTGGTCAATTGCGTGACTACTTAAAGTGTTTATCAACACAAACATGTGATGGTCGCTCAAAGGAAAACAGGTGGCTGCATTGGGATGGGAAACCACGATCGGGGGTCGTTAATGTTGGTTGTTTCCGTTTAATTGATTTTCGCAGTGTTTTTATTCGCCAAGCAAAATGCCAAGTAACTGGCATTTTCAGTTAAAATTGACAAAATCCAGTGGGCCAAAACGAGCGATCAAAAAGCAAAACTAATTGCAGATCATCTAGAAAAAACCTTTAGTCCACATTAAGGCTTTCAAGAAATTGAAACAAACGTGATTCTACCTAACGTACCTCTACCTAAGTATGATGACAACATCACTCCAGTTACTCCACAAGAATTAAAAAATGAAATAAATAAATTGAAATTAAAAAAGGCCAGTAGATTTGATTTAGTCACGTCAGAAGTCCTTCGTAATATGCCACAATACTGCATCATCTGCTTAATAAACTTAGTAAATAAGTGCTTCGACTTGAGACATGTAGCTATTTACCGGATATTTGCGGAAATTACCATGATTCTCAAGCCTGGTAAAACACACAATGAAGCTACTTCGTACAGACCAATTTCTCCACTGCCAGTAATGTCTAAGCTTTTTGAAAAAGTGTTTTTATCACGATTACTGCCAATAATTGAAAGTAAAAATTTGATTCCCATCCACCAGTTTGGCTTTATAAAAAGACCTTCAAAGGTTAACCAAATACACAGACTTGTTCAAAGGTAAAGTCTGGAGTACCTCAGAGAACTATACTGGGACCTTTGCCGTATCTTCTGTACACATACACATATGGTCAAAATAATAATTACACTCTATATTTTTTTTAAAGGCCCGTAGACCAAAATTTATTTGTATTGAAAGAAAAAAACAAATACTAATTTCTTCTGTTATAACATTAGAAATAAAATAAATACTAAAACAATAACAAAAACAATACATTAAATTCAGTATTTTTCAAAAAGTAAGAAATTAATCAAAAAACATTGGACAAATATAATAATAATTAGACAAATAATAATTAAATATTTTTGCAAAAGGACAAATGTTATGAAATCATTACAAACTATGCAGAACAAAGCACTGAAAATAATTTACAATTTACCAAATTTTCATTCAACTATATCTTTGTATGTTAATGTTTGTAAATCCATATTACCTATTTATGGACTTTATAAACATCAATTACTCTTGTATGTTTTTAAGAGTTTGAACAATTTTGGCTATCGTACCATTAGTGTTTCCCAGAAACAATCGTTTATGTATACAAGACACCAACAAAATCTAAGAACACCTACATGCAGATTAGAAACTACTAAACAACGCATTGAATACATGGGTAGTTTAGAGTACAACAAATTGCCTGTAAATATAAAAAGAATAAATAGAATATCACACCTTAAAGGTGAACTAAAAGTTTTCCTTTTACAAAACCTTGAAACGCTTCTTATGTACCTATAATTGCGGAATAATCCTAAAGAGTATTTTACAGATTCAAAACATGTACATATGTTTTGACATAGTTTTATATACACTACATGTTTTTTTTCTCTTCTTTCATACATAATTATACTTTTAATAATTTTTAAATTTGTAGTTACTTTGCCAACTTGCGTCTAATATGCCTTAAGGGCGCTGAGGCCATTTTTAGTCTGATATATATTTTAAAATAAGTAAAAAAATCAAGTTTTTGCTGCTAAATTGGCTGAGTTTCGTCAACGGCAGGTATATCCACCTTTATTTTCATTTATTTTGTTGACTCTTTTTGGCATGCAGACAATAAGCTTCCTGCAGGTTTATTTATACTATTATTATTTATACTATTATTTATTTATACTATTATATTATACTATTATATTATACTAGTATTTCATACCAAGTTTTTTTTTTTAACAATATTCCATAACTAATCTTTATTCTTAAGAACCTCCTTTCAAATTCTTTGTTTCAACTCTCCCCAAAGATTTTCGATTGGATTTAAGTGCGAAGATTGACTTGACCAGTCAAGAAGGGCAACAATATTATCTTGGAACCATCCTCTACCAGCTTAGAAGTATGCTTGGGATCGTTATCCTGCTGGAATGTCCATCCAAGAGGCATACTTTCCACAGCATAGTTCAACATTGTATTTTCCAAGATATCTTTGCAGTGGAATCTGGTGATAGTGTCGGTAATTCGATGTATCGGACCAATACCATACCACGAGAAACAATACCAGAACATAATATTGCCGCCCCCGTGCTTAACCGTCTTCTTTGTAAAGCGAACATGGAATTCCTTACCCTTACCCTTCTCTTACCCAAAATCATTAATTTTTGTTTCATCGCTCCACAAAATGTTTCGTCATTTTTTTTTCACCGTCTTTTCTGGACCATTTGGAATGACTTCTTGCAAACGCCAATCTAGCCTTTAAAGTTTTTGTCTAAGCTAAGGAACTCTTTTGACCATCCGTTCTGGTAAATGTGCTTCTTGTAGTCTACGACGAACCGTTCGCGATGAAATTACATTTTCAATTTATGCTGAAATCACTCTTGAAGACACGGGTCCTTCTCCTTCCTTCGCAAGTGTTACAATACGGATATTTGTTGTTTTTGAATTTTTTTGGGTCGTTCACGAGCTTCGACGGGCTTTCTAGGTTTTAAAGTATTTTTGACAAAACACAGCGACCGATTCATAGTTTCTGCTATAGAACAAAGACTTTGGCCATTTTCGCTTTGTCTTGAAACAATTTTTCTCTCCTCCGGAGAATAAAGACTTTTTCGACCCATGGCTGATTTTTTTTACTATATATTTTGTTATGAATAATGATAAACAAGAGTAGAATAACTAGCCTTTCCAAAACGACTGCAGCAGACTGCGAAAATATTAAAGAATTGAGCAATGTATTTATTATTTTGATCAAGTACTGAAATCGCACCTGAACAAAACTAACTCACAATGGAAACAACGGGGAAGCCGCAGTTTTGTTTTTTAACTTTTAAAGGCATTACCATATTAAAGTTATTTAAATAATAAAGAATTGCCATGTTTACTTTCCGTTTTTTCGACCATATGTGTTTGACTTGCCGTCAACAAATCAATATGTAACAGCAACGTTCGCCGATGATACTACTCTTCTCGCTGTCGACAATTCTGTTAAAAATGCTACGACCAAACTACAAGAGTCTGTTAACAATGTTGCTTCATGGGGAAAAAATGGAGGATAAAATTAAACTAAAGCAAATCAATCACATAGTTTTCTCCCTTAACACCAATTTGCATTATAAACCAATTTATATCGATGGGTCGACTATCCCATATGTCGACGAAGCCAAATACCTATGTAGGTATTACTCTCGATGCTAAATTGCGTTGGAAAACTCATGTTAAAAAATAAAGGGATATTCAAATAAATTATATTACTTCATAGGCAGGCGCTCGAGGTTGTCTATTCTTAATAAACTCTTAATTAACAAACTAATACTGAAATCAGTCTGGACTTACGATATACAATTCTGGGGATGTGCTAATGAAAGCTCGAGGTTGTCTATTCTTAATAAACTCTTAATTAACAAACTAATACTGAAATCAGTCTGGACTTACGATATACAATTCTGGGGATGTGCTAATGAAAGTTACGTAAATATAATTCCATGTTTCCGAAATAAAACACTTCGAAGTATGGTAAATTCACTATACTACGTTCGAAACAGTGATTTACATCGTGATCTTGGTGTGCCAACAGTCACTGAGGTGGCGAGAAAATTCGCTATGGCTCACAAACCCCGTTTGCAAAATCATGTCAACGCTACAGCATACAGCTTACTTGAGCCAATTGCTTCCCGTAGACGACTAAGACGTAAAACAGTTGCAGATCTTATGGAGATCGAGTAGGAGAAATGTTATTTTATTAATTTATATGTTCGTATGAATATGTAATTATAGAGTAAAGTGCTTCCTTAAATACTTAAGTTATTACTATTATAAATGTATTAGTTGTAATTATATAATGTATCTTCTCATGATTCATGATTCTTAAAATAAAAAAAAAGGATTGAACGCCACCTTGAATGTTTTTTATGTGGTACCGAGTTGGAAACTTCCTTAGATTGTACTCTTACAAATAACAATTATGAGAAAAATTTAAGAACATTTTTATTATTATTTAAATTTAAAAACTAAATATCAAATTCCGCTAATAGTCTGTAATATTCATGTCACTGCCGTAACCATGAAAAGAGAATGAAAAAATATATTTTTAAGCTGAAGTAAGGAAAAAGAAAAAAAGAAAAAACGTTGAAATTTATTATCAAAATTCGTGCTCTGTGACAAATGTGCATAGTTTGGTACGACTATTTTATGGTCGTCAGAATCGACCTGCTGAATCAACAATTTATGCTGTTATCTCCAAATTTCCCACCAAATTTACTTTGTTGGATATAAAACCATCGACTTGCATGCGTAGAGTGCGTACCGAAGAAAATATTGCAGCCGTAGCGACCAGTGTTAATGACGATAGTGAAATGTCAATTCGTCGCCGTTCTCAGCGATTGGACATTTGTTACTCAGCCACAAGGAAAAAAATGCACGTCGATTTGGGTTTAAAAGCCTATAAAATTCAACTCACGCAAGAATTGGAGTCGAATGACCTACCACAACGTCTAATTTTTGGTGAATGGGCCTTACAAAAGCTCAATGAAAATCCGCTGTTTTATCTTATCTCTCGATTTGGCCCTGTGTGTTGGCTTCCAAGATCTTGCGATTTAACGCCTCTTGATTATTTCTTGTGGGGTTATGTCAAGCCATTAGTCTACGTGGACAAGCCGAACACTATTGAAGCCCTACAGGATAGCATAACACAAGGTATTCGTTGAATACAGGTCGAAGTGCTCTAAAAATAAGACCTTCCGAATGGACATTTTGAGACGGAGCCGCGGACAACGTTTACATGAAATTATCTTTAAAAATTAAATGGTAAAGACCAATATATCCATTCCAATAAAAAAATTTAATATGTGATGCAAATTTGAGTGTTTGTTTGAATGTAATAAAGCTATAACATCCACCAGGGCACTGTGGCCATTCCTGAACAAAAAATCACCTCTAAGGAATTGTTGTTCAGATGTGTCATTAGACCAATACTGTCATATGCATCACCAGTATGGTATGGCCAAAATCAAATTAAAGAAGATGCAATTATTCAGAATAAACGTTTTAAAATACAGAGTTATCCATTTTTCGGTTTCAAAGATAATGTTAAATAAAACACACGTAAAACTATAATTTCGATGAAACTTTTATTTCATTATAATGCTTCGACATTGCTCTTATGTAAGAAATAAATGACCGTCTAAGGATTTGTTTTAGCAAACGAACACTACTAAAACCTTAGAGGATAACATAAGACGCGTTATTTGTGGAATACAGGCTGAAATGCTCGAAAAAATGACGAAAAATTGGACCTTCCGAATGGACATTTTGTGACGGAGCCGCGGACAGCATTTACATGAAATTATCTTTAAAAATTAAATGGCAAAGACCAATTTATCGATTCCAATAAAAAATTTCTATATACGATTCAAATTTGAGTGTTTTATTCAATTTTTAAAAAAACTACAATTAAAAAATCACCCTACATATCCCTTGTCCTCGAGTCAAAGCTCTCACATGGCTTAAACATTTCTAAACATTATCTTTATTTTATTAAATTGTGATCAGTTTCTCTCATTAGCTGCATGGACGATAGTCTAACTGACTACAATAACCTAATAATTAGCATTCGCATTATCACATCACCCTCGTATCTCAATGACTAGTTTTTCATTGCATGAAAATACATTTCATTCAATCATTGTGTGGAATGCTTCGCAATGCGATTTACTATAGTGTAGGGGTATAACACCAACATCACCACTGCCTCTTCCTCCCCACCCTGTTGCAATGATAGCCTTGGTCGGGGTCGGAATTATGTGTGAGTGTGGGTTTAAGTATATATTTGGGAAATGATTTTCATGTTTTTCCTTCTTTTTGTTTTGTTTTTGTTTTTTATTTATTTCACCAGTTGTTATCGTTGTTGTTGCTGATTTTTCCTAACAGTTTCTTGTCGGTGTTTCCTTTGATTAGTTGCAGCGTTTAACTTCAGCTTGTAGAATTCTTATTTTTGCTGCTTTTGTTGCGTTATATTTTTCTAGTTTTCTTCAACTTTTATTTATTTAATGTGTGTAATAAATTTCATTCTTTGTCTTATTTTTTTGCTTTCATGTTTTGGGCGATGTTTTTTTTTTGTTTGCATCCTTCGGAATGAGTGTAGTTGTGTTTTATGGGGTTACCCTACAATGGGAGCGTAGTGTGATGCTTTGGCAACTTGTGGCAAAGTGACTAGAATGAATTTGCAAAAATCGTGTAGATAAATATAGAGTAAAGAATTTAATTAAATACATTTTCTCATTTGTAAATGTGAATTTTTTGAGATATTGACGGTTTAGGGAGGACACCGTTTAATTAATATTTCATTTCTGTGTGGAGGCGATTTAAATTATGAACTGTCACTAATAAAATAGTGCAATAATGGAACGCAATCACAATCTCAGCTCAAGCAAGCCCAAAATTTATAAAGTTCATGAAAATTTGACTACAACCATCACAATCTTTTTTTTTACTTAATAGAATACAAAAGACTTCAAATCATAATTTAAAATAACTTATAGCTTAATAAATCTTAATCTTAAATCTTTTAGAAAGTTGCAACCTTCAAACAATGCCTGCCAAAATTTCGTTTAACTTCGATTACTTGTTTTTGAGCTATAATACTTTTAAAGACCTAAGATGTCAAATCAAAAATCGACAATATTATTAAGCTATCCATTTTCCAAAAATCCGTAACATTTATTATATGCGCAGCTAAGTTCTCATTGATTTTTTTTTTATAAAAAATTCAACTTTATTATGAAAACATGTTTACAAGTGATTCATTGAAGGTATTCGCCATCGCTGGCTACCACTTTTTCCCATCTTTCTGGCAAAGCTCAAATTCCGTCACGGTAAAACAGTTCATCTTTTGAGGCTATCCACGAATCTAGCCATTCCTTGGTATCGTCATATGAGTGGAATTGCTGGCCAGCCAAACCGTGTGCCATCGAACGGAACAAGTGATAATCGGACGGCGCAATTCGAGCTCTGTTCAAATAAGGTGAATTTTCATTTTTCTCAAAACATATTTATTTATTCATCAATTCCTATTTTATGTCCTTCAAAGTAGCCCCTCTCAGATCTAATACACTTGTGCCGGCATTTTTTTCCAATCCTCGAAACAGTTCTGTTATGAACTTTTCAGTATGTCCTTGAGCTCTCTCAGCGATTTGGGTTATATTTCCTTAATCATCGCAAAACGCCGTCCTTTCATGGGTCTCTTCAATCTTGGGAACAAAAAAAAGTCGCAGGGGGGCAAAATCTGGTGAATACGGTGGCCGAGGCATGATAACAGTGTTGTTTTTGGCCAAATAATCTCCCACAAGCAAAGGTGAGTGAGCATTATCATGATGCAAAGGGCGCACGCAAACGGCGCATAACTTCAAGGTAATACTTCTTATTTGCCGCACAACCTTGTAGTAGGAACTCCTGATGCACTACGCCATGACAATCGAAGAAAACAGTGAGCAAAACCTTGACATTCCATCGAAATTGTCGTGCTTTTGTTGGTCTTGGCTCTCCTGGACTCTTCCACTGGGTCGATTTGACTTTGGTTTCGATGTCATAACCATATACCCATGATTAGTCACCAGTTATGACCTTAAAAGGGTTATCATACATCTGGATCATCGTTGATGTCATTCAACAATTCCTGAGCGATTCTCATGCGTTTTTGGTCAAAATCCAGCAATTTTAGAACGAATCGCTGCCACACGCTTCATGCCCAAAATTTCTGAAAAAATTGCGTAGTATGAGCCAACCGATGTGCCGATATCCTCAGCAACTTCTCTAATCGTGATTCGACGATTCTCCATAAGAATTTTCTTTACTTTCTCAACATTTTCATCGGTTGTTGATGTGCTGGGGTGTCCAGAGCGTCGTCATTCACATTTTCTCGACGTTCTGTCAAAAAGCTTGTACCACTTGTGAACATTTTTTTGACTCAGATACTGTCACCGCAAGTCACTGTCAATATTTCAAGTATTTTTGAGCACTTAGTTCCATTTTTTACACAAAATTTGATGCAACTTTTTTGATCCATTTTTTTTTCGAAAGCAGAAAATCGCCAAACACGCAAAACACTTGTCTTATTTACGCCTCTCACAGGGAAACTAAATATGTTATAAGGATAAAACCGTCAACATATATTAGAGACGAGTGTACCAACATAGACAAAAATAATAGTCGAAAGTCGAATGTAGGTAGACGCGAAATTTGAAAATTCACTTTATTTTTTGAACACACGTCGTAGGTCGGTACAATGATATTATCTACAAGTTACCTACATTAAATTACCCTAAGTATGTCTGCAGGATTATGGATGATTTTTAAATCTACGAAATTGCACGGTATTTGTAAACAAACAATTCGAGTTTAACACCGAAATTAAAATCTGCCGGTTTACATCAGGGTTCATCGATTTTTACGATAATAAACTCTATATATGTATGTACCGCCGACTTTAAACCTTTAAAACATAAAGATACTGGGTATTACGAAGCGGTACACTGCTAATTACAGCCAGTAAACTAACTAGAGCATTACTGAAGAAGATGGAAAAATTTTAGCCGCTTATAATAATTATTTAAAAAAAAAATTGGAAATAAAAACTTAGACAATTATTTTTCTATTTAATAAGTCACATAAGCGAGATTGTTTATGAAGACGACTACATTAATATTAATGATCATGTAAAATATCTCGCAGTAATTTTAAACAAGTGGCCGACCGTGGCGCGACGCTTAGTGCACACGGCAATCGTTCGCATGATCGCGAGTTCAATCCCGCTTACAATCACCTATCATTATTTGAGAGGCGATCAACTTGATGTGTCTGGCAAACACTTCGAATAGCCGAGTATTCGACAAATTTTGTTAATGCTTCTCCTTAAACTCTAGGTCCTGCTTAGTGAAAATAGTTAAAAATAGAATGCGTGTAAGCGTTCTAAATGCGAAAAGCTCACCCATATTTCGTTCATGAGATGGAAGGGAATTCGTTTTGTAACTGTAGACAAGATGTTAAAATTCCGTAAACATGTCGGTCAAACATGTAGTAATAAAGCTATAACATCCACCAGAGCACTGTGGCCAAAACAAAAAATCACCTCTAAAGGATTGTTGTTCAGATGTGTCATTAGACCAATACTATCATATGCATCACCAGTATGGTAGGGCCAAAATCAAATTAAAGAAGATGCAATTATTCAGAAGCATTTAGCATTTAGCTTTAAAATATAGAGTTATCCATTTTTCGGTTTCAAAGGTAATGTGAAATAAAACACACGTAAGGCTACGATTTCGATTAAACTTTTATTTCATTATAATGCTTCGACCTTGCTATTATGTAAGAAGTAAATGACCGTCCAAGGACTTGTTTTAGCAAGGAATCGTTTTGAGGTGTCATTTTCGGAAAAATATCTAATATATCTAATGGCTCCTCCAGACCATAATGTGCATCAAACAGGATGTTTTTTCTACAATCACCTATGAGTTCTCCGAGTGCCATATGCGACAATTTTGCTTGTTAAGGTAACCACCAAGAAATGAGCTCCATCGCTGAAGAAAATTTTGTTCCATTGAAACCCCATGTTTGAATCGCCACATTTGTAGTAAGTTTTAACTATTTTTACGCGTTCTCCGGTTGCTAAACGATCCATATTCGTAGATAAGAACCCTTTTACTAAATAAATAACACTTCAGATGACAGTGTGATGGATGCAGCGCAAACGTATTTTTGTTTAAAATATAGGCTCTGCCTACTTTGCTTTTACCGGCTCTTTCAATTCAATGCCACTGGTAACTTAAAAAATTAGCGCCATCTAGCGAGCTAATATTGCAATTAAAAAGCCAAGCCAATTGTATTGGCTAAAGTGTGCTTAATAATTGATTTTTTCTCCCAATTTCGTTTGCTTATATTTAAACATAACGGTATTCTTAATCCTATTTTCTTATGTCCTAATTTCACATTATTCATGCATAATATTTATATTCACTTATACATAAATTGAGTTAAATTCATCTTAGGGATGGTACAATTTAAAGGATGGTAAAGTACTATAAAGAGTACAGTACAACAGGTATTTAGCAGCTGACAGCCTTGCAAGTCCGGCTGTTTTGAAACCAGTAAATCGGTTATCCATACGAATATATTAAACTAAAAGAATTGAGAGTTCTCAACCAGGATAATACATCTTGTAACAGGCTTCGAAACGTTTACAAATTTTATAATAATAATAATAATTTTAATAAAGTTGTTAATTCTACTTATGTAGTCATGAGAGTATACAAAAAAACTGCATAATATTATCTGAAATTTTCAAATTAGACTTTTTGTTCTTATAATTGCATGTAATTTTTGTCTTATTTTCACTAATAACTATATTATGATCAAAAATTTTTTCTATACATATTTGAAAAATTATAATTTATCGATCATAATTTCATATAATTATGATAGTTATTTGCTGTAGAAATCTTAGGATTCGATCACACTAACTATTTTCTTATACTTTATATGTACAGCAAAATGTGGGATGAATAAAATCGAAATTGAAATTAAATTAGCCCTCATTGTTATTGCATCGTTGTTCCCTATAAATTCTAATTGATATTTTTAAATTTAGGGATTTTACTGAGTTAAATATCTATCGTGAAGTTTTGATTTGTGGTATTTTTTTCGTATTATTAGGTTAATACAAATACGTATGTTTTAAGAAACAGTACTTGGATTTACCAATAAATCGTTTCATCAATAAGATTTTAAGATTGAAGAATACTGCAGTAACATTTCGCTTTTTTTTGTTGTTCCTGTTTTCATAAAGTAAAACACAGCCTGGTAACTATAATTTCGAAATTACGTTATTCAATTGTATATGTTAATGCCCTACAGATAATCTAATTCCTAAATCTTTATCATCTGTGTTATTGCCCTTAATTTTAAGTACTTTAAAGTCGTCTATGACCGTCTTACTTCTTTGAATTTAAGTGTTCCCATATGTTCGGTTTCGGCTTTTAATAGCGTACGTTCATAATGTGTTTCCAACGATATGTTTCTTTCTCCCCCTTTAGTCCTGTATGCGATTATTTTTCTTTTTGCTTTTTGTTTTCTTGCTATATCACAGACATGTTTTGCCATTTCTTGGCCAATTCTCAAATGGCAAATAAATACTTGAACAAGAGAAATTGTAATACAAAATATGTAATAACTTTCTACAAACATTACTCTTCTCGCTTTTCATATCGTTTCTTCTTGGCTCGTTTAATGATAGAAAACGAAATATACTAAGTATATTTATTTGATTCCACAGATGAAAACGCAAAACGTTTCAAATATAAATATGCCCAAAGGTGAATAATGCCAATGGCAACAAACAGGATAATAACAACTGCCCCCGCGACCGACAGCAGCAGAAGTTCCAATTATTCCCCAGCCGAGGGATAAGATGAAATAACAAACAAGCGCCCGCCACAAAAATACACAAACATTATGGCAGAAGCAATGATTTGGTGCTATTTTCTCATTTCTCGAATTGTTTACATTTGCCGGAGAATATTAGTCTGATTTTTATGCGACGATTTAATATGAAATTCGCTTTTTTCGCATATTTTGTGCGTAGAGTACTCGTTGCTGTTGCACTATGGGTGTCTGTTGGAAGTAATATCCAGTAGCGGAATTCATGTCCTTGAGAATATATTTTATTAGTCGAAGTTTTGGCGATCAAACCCATTTCAGAAGCATTGTATCGTCTTATACAGATTACTTGGAGGCAATTATACTGCAAGGATCTCTCCCCTCTTTCCACATAGAAGACCTTAGATAAATTAACCAGGAAATTATGTTACTTAATTTTTAATGTTCGCAAAATTTGAGAAATTCTTGGAGTGTCTTATAATTTTGTCGTGTACTAAATCTGAATTAAGCCCTTCGTGATGGCTACAATTATTAAATTTGCCTTGAATTCATTCTCGACCAACTGTTCGGTAACCGCTCAAGCTTATCTTTGACTTACTGCACGTTAGAATATGACAGGAACTACCATCACTATCCTAATATGGCACAAGGCGTCTTTTTCATCGCTCTCTACTGCCGGACATTAATTAAACCTCCTACAGCAAGGCTGATGAATATTTCTACCGAGGCGTTATTTTTAAAAGAAGTTTTCTTCGTACTCCAAAAATGAATCCCTATCAACTGTATGTGTAGTTTCAAGAAGATGGTACAAATTGCAATATAGGCAGGCTGATTTCAAAGAACTCCACATTCCGTTGGCCGCAAGATCTCCTGTTCTTACTGATATTTTCTTGAGGAGTTATTGCAAACGAGAATTTTACAAAACAAAACAAAACCATTTAATTTTGGATAATTGAGAACAATGCAATGCAGGAAAAATCCCACTGCAATCCTTTAGGCAGTAATGAATAATGGTATCGCACTTGCATCACCAAATGTTGAAGTCTTTTATATTCAATTATTTTTAAAAGTGATTAGAAAAACTTAGTTAAAATGATTATTTTCCAAATACAAACAATGGAAATATAATTAGTATGAATTAAAAAACAAAAATGTTATTCGAACTTCTTAATGTAGCAACATTTATCAGACGCCCTGGGTAAGAACGGAATATTAACAAAGCCCAACACTTGTTCTTTTGCTGACGATTTGAGAACCGAATTTGATTAGATCACAAAGAGATATTCTTAGTTTTCGAAATTTTATGTTAAAGAGTTCATAAATCATTGTATTTCTATAAATTTTAGAACGGTATATTTGCCTGTTGCCATAGTTTTGTAACTAATATTTGAATTGCGGATCCCAATATAGGAAAAGATTTCAGATTTTCGGATAAGAGTTGAGGTTTCTGTGTTGACAAAAATTTCAACATTTAATTGCAAAATTAGGTCGGCTCTCAATTTTTTATACTTGTTTACCTATCACATACAATAGAAACCAAGATATAGGGTTATCCATTTTTTGGTTTCAAAACATAAAGCACACGTAAAGCTATGATTTCGATGAAACTTTTATTTCGTTTTAAGACCTAAGACCTTGTCATTATGTACGAAATACAAATACCTTTTGAAGTAGTTTTAGAAAAAATACGGCCCAATGACACCTCCAGACCATAGTGCGCACAAAACGGCCACTTTTGCCCTATGCAATGGCTTTTTCACAATTACTTCTAGGTTCTCTGAGCCTCATATACTACAATTTTGCTACTTGACGTAACCACCGAGGGAGAAGTGAGCTTCACTGCTGAAAAAAATGTTGTTTCGATTGAAAGCCCATGGTTGAATCACCACTTTGTAGTAAGTTTTAACTATTTTTACGCGTCGTTCGTTCATAAATAGCAAACCTTTCACTACATAAATAACACTTCAGATGACAGGTATTTAACAGCTAACAGCCTTGCCAGATCGGTGGTCTTGAGATAACCCCATATGTCGTTCAATCCCTACTTCATTCACATTACGCCACAACCAAAATTTTGGCATCATTTAGGCAGGTTGTAAAATATTGTTTGCCAAAATATATTATTTGACAGCAAATATCAATACATATCGAGCCAACCTAAAATTTCTGAAAACAGTGTCCGAATATGCCCGATGTACCTCAACAGTGAAGGCTATCAAAAACGCTTGACAAAAGCCGAAGAGTCATATTGATCTGTGTAGTGATTTATTAGACTAATTCTGTGCTGCTGTTTTCTCTCGAAGAAAAAGCATGACGATATTTCCATATGGCAAATTTGGATGGAATGTGATGTAGAATTATATTGAATTTGAGCTCCTTTTTCACTGCGAGCATACAGAGTGGCCCACTAAGTGCACTACAATAAAAAATTCAAATAACTTTTTTTGAGTTCAATTAAATTTGGGTGGAATGTGATGTGAAATTTTATTGAATTTTAGCTCCTTTTCCACTGCGAACATACAGAGTGGCGCACTAAGTGCACTACAATAAAAAATTCAAATAACATTTTTTAAATTAAATGAAATTTGGATGGAATTTGATGTAGAGTTTTATTGAATTTTAGTTCTTTTTCCTCTGCGAACATACAGAGTGGCGCTCCAATTGCACTACAATAAAAAATACAAATAACTTTTTTAAATTAAGTTAAATTTGGATGGAATGTGATGTGGAGTCATATTGAATTTTAGCTCTTTTTCCACTGCAATCACACAGAGTGGCGCACCAATTGCACTACAATAAAAAATTCAAATAATTTTTTTTGAATTAAATTAAATTTTGATGGAATGTGATGTGGAGTTCTATTGAATTTTAGCTCCTTTTCCACTGCGAACATACAGACTGGCACATCAGTTGCTCTACAATAAGAAATTCAAATAACTTTTTCAAAATTAAATTAAATTTGCATGGAATGTGATGTAGAATTTTATTGAATTTTAGCTCTGTTTCAACAGCGAGCATACAGAGTGGCGCACAAATTGCAATACAATATGAAGTTCAAATAACTTTTATAAATCAATGCATTTCATTTATTTTTATTTTTATTGTGTAGAAAATTCAATTTTATTTTATATACCTAATTGGCTCTGAAAATGATAGACCGTAAAGGACTTCCATGCTCACTCACGTGTCCTGAAAGGTTGAAGTCGTGATTGCCTCAATTATTGATTTAATGGACTGCTTTCATTCGTTCGTTTTGTACACATAACCCCATCAGAAAAATTTTAGTGCAGTTAGGTCAGATGACCTTCCAGAACAACGGAAAATGGAGTTTCTGGATATTAATTTGTTCGAGGATTTTCGTAGGAGCTACGCCATAGGTGGTCTGGTTATGTGTGCAGTTGCTCCATCTTGCTGGAACCAAGTGCTTTTGAAACGGATATGTTTTCGGCGCAGTTCTCGGTCCCCATTGACAATTGGCAAGAGCACGATTCGTGAGTCACTCTGTGCTACGAGTTGATCCTCTGCGACCAAACTTTTAATTCGACAACAGTTGAACCGGAATCAATCGCATAGATGCGGCCAACAATGGCCAATAGAAGAGGAATTGTATTCAACAGGATATTGCCAGGTCACACACATCAGTATTAACTCGCCAGAAACTCCGTACGCTTGGATCGGAGGTTCTTATACATCCAGCTTAAAGTTCAGACTTCGCACGTACCGATTATGCGTTTACTGGTGAAAAATTCAGCCCAAAAGAAGCTTTGTAAGAGTCGACTATTCTAGTTTTTTGCCTGGAAAGTTTTTGTGAGAGGCTAAATACAATTTACTGCAAAATAGCAACATGTTATCGAAGAGAAAACAATACAAATCGGATCATTCTAACATTGCTAATTCAAATCTTTAATGTTGTGCAAAAATATGAACGCATTTCTTTTTGCTCCATCTTGCAAATAAAACGTTTGATTCCAATAAATCGTATGTTTAAATCAGTCAAGCTTTGAATCCTTTAATTTATATTCGTTTTTCTTAATTCTTAGCAATCACTAAATCATCGAGATATTAAGTCACAAAATCATTAGATTATTGGATCATTGTACCGTTAATCGTTTAAGTCTTAACATCGTACCACAATCAGGTCTTTAAATCATTAAATCACCACTAAATTATAAATTAAAGAAATAAGTTAGTAATGAAATTTAGAAATCATTGATTCGTTTCTTCGTTATATAATTAGTTTCGAACATAATCAGATATTTTCGAGCCGAATATTCAAAAAATTTTCAAATCTTCCACTGTGCATCGTTTTAGTCGTCTTCGTCTTATAAAACTCTCACCTGTGTCGTCTACTTTCATGCCTATGCTTTCCAATGATTGTATATTTGTTTAAGTAATTTGAGATACTAAGAATCTCGTATGAAATGCGTAAAATTTTCGTTTATATCCAAGCCATTGCCGCTTTAGCCCTCTCAGCTTCATTCATCTTACCTAACCCTCGGATGAATATCTCTTGACGTTTTTGTTGTTTTATGCCACTTATCCTTAGATCAAATTTTCAACGACGCTGCTTTTGTCTATCCTGCCTGTCTCTTGCCTCAGTTGTCATTTGTTTATCCTGGCGGATTGTTTATTTGTTTGACGTGTTGTTGTTGTTGTTGCTGTTGAGCGGTTCATTCTGGCTGTGTGTGTTTACCTATGAAAATACCTGAAAAATACGTCAATATTTTCTTTTTATTTATGCATTCATACCACTTTAATTTATTTCAAATATATTTTTCCATTTTTTCGGGGAAAATCTTTTTAATGGATAAACATTGTGGTGATGTCCTTTCTTTGATTTTGGATTGATGCCTTTTTCGATGAGCACAATTTTTAGGGGTTAATGACATCTGTCTTCGATTTAAAGATTGGTTGTGCTGCAGAAAAAGGGAGAGCGAAATTGAAATCTGATATGGACGATTAAAATTGTATTCATCGGGTCATTAAAGAGCACTTTAATGTAATAAAGGATAATGTGACATATTTGAAGTTTAGAGAGAGAGAAAGAATGGGCAGTCATGAAGATCCTTTGTTTGCTTTATATACATTTTTTGAGCGTTCAATTTCGTTGGGCAGAATGGCAAGTATGCAGATGATTTAGTAAACATAATTTTCAGATAAAAAATTGTTATTACCTGTGATGTTGAACACAGGTAAAAAGTAAGAGGGCATTTAATTTCAATGAAGAAATAATTTCTATTAAGGACATCTTCCCCCCTTGTGTAATAATACACACTTTTCAACGTAAACAGTTTTGAAGAAAGAAGACCAGGACAACACTTCTGTGGACTGCCTTCTCTGAAAGGAATTAAATATTTCATTTACCAGTACTTCTACGAGTATTTCTTATTTCTCTTTAAACTTATTACTTTTTGCGTATTTAAACAATTTTACAAAAACCTAAATTAATTAAACGAACGCTGGCTACCTTTAAGGTTTTTAAGTTTTTAAACTTCTGATATGTAATTAATATTGACGTTCATTATGAAAAGAAATTATAAAATTGAGTAATCAGTCGAATGATTTTAAATACCCTGCAATTATGTTTTCAGATAGTGCAGGTGAATTAAAAATTACCTCTGAAATTCCGATCACTTACAGGTTTTGCTGATTGAGGAAGCGTTGCAAGTGAGACGGAATAATTCCGTATCAATCCGGTACACAAAAAAAGTTTTCCTGGCAGCTTTCCTTTAAAAAAAAAAAATAAAAATTTTCCCTGAAGGCGTTTTCTCGCATTAAACTCTCAAATTGTTACAGATTATATCAAAGTGTTTATTATCGTTTTTTTTTTGTTTTGAATTAATTGCATTTAGAGCTTAGAAAAATGTCTGGTATTTCCTTCGGATTCGAACATGTTGATAGTTTCAAGTCAATATTCACATTTATTGTTCATTAAATTAGACTTTATTAGCCATCCATATACGGTTATCTATTTAATAGTTTGAAAACTGCCGGTCTGGCAAGGCTGCCAACTATTAAATACCTGTCATCTGAAGTGTTATTCATTTAGTGAAATTGAAAGGTTTGTCATTTATGAATATGGATCATTTAACACCGAAAAACGCGTTGTAATGGTTCAAACTTACTACAGAGGAGGTGATTCAAACGTGGATGCTATTCGTGCTTTACTGGGTGGTTATGGTCGTTAAGGAGTTGACAAGATTGTAAAGAAATTTGAAGAGACTGGAAGCGTTACAGATGTGGTCAGGCCTGTGCATCATCGCAATGTATGCACTGTCGAAAATATCGCTTCTGTGAAAGTGCGGCCGATAATCCTAATTTGTCGATTCCACGGCGTTCTCAGTAATTATGCCTATCTTACGTCTCGTTATGGTGTATTTGTATTTGGATTTGCACTTCCATCTATGCAGAGTCCAACTCACGCAACAATTAAAGCCGGCTGACCATTTGTTATGTGTGTTTTATTTAACTTTACTTTTGAAACCAAAATATCATCTTTGACAGTTATCAACTATTTAATATACATATATTAAGTTTTTTTAGACAACATGTTAGAAGTTTTGTATTATTCTAAAAATGCATTCGAAATTTAATATCGGTTTGAAAAATTGATTATAATATGATTAAAATATTTTCCGATCATCTTCAATTTTTCAAAATATATGTGAGTATTCTAAATACCTGAGAAGTTTTAAATATTAAAAATTTTCCGCTATTTTCATCAGTTTTATTACAATAACATTAAGTGAAACTATCACAATGAAAACATTCCCCAACGAGCACATTCCTGAGTAATCTGTGGCAAATTATAAAATTATGTCTTATGCCAAGGAGTAGTATCGTTTTTAATAAAGCATGGAGGCTAGATTCCGACGGTTTTTCCAAATATCAGATTTCAAAAATATTCTAGTCTCGATAAATTTTTCTACGAGCTAAAGTTGGCATAGATAAAACAGGCATACATGAAGATTTCCTCGAAAATATATTAGTATTTCTCTGGCAGTAATACTTATTTATGTAGATAACGTCAAACAAAATTTTGGAATTTGACATATTTGGGGTATACTTGATATTAATTTTCTAATTTAAGCAGTAAGAGTCTTACTCATAATAATTTCAAACAGGTTTATTGTAGGTTTAATAAAGTTGTACCCAAAAATTGTGTTCATACCTGCTTTAGGTTGTAATTTTTTTGAACGTTTAATCCTTCTATAAAGTCATTTTATCCTAACATTTACAAAATTATGATTTTAGTTCTCAATCCGGTCAAAACCCGGTTTCTTATTAGCAATTTTTCATTACTGATTATAGAAAGCTGACTAGATGGATATCCATTTCAGTATTCGCCATAGTATAGGTACATAAGTGGTACCCTGTCTAGCTTATCATTAAGCTATGATTGTTGACAAGAACTTGCGATGATTGACTTTTATTTGACTTGTTCTCTTCATTGAGAAAACTTTCGTACAGGTGAGCGTTTAATGTGGCGACGATGTTCAAGAAATTATATTTTATTAGCAATAATACTGGATTAAGAAATCCCATTATATTGAAAATCGACTATAAATTCTAATAATCTACACATGTATGCAATTATTGCATTTATTAGCTACAATTATTAACCAAATTTTTCAATAAACTTCATCAAAACTATTATTTGCTTTTATTGTGATGAGTAGAAAAATCAGAACAATGATGCAGCTTTTTCTTACACGGAGAATTCGGAAAATTTTGTTTGAAATTATTATCCATCTAGTGCTTTCAAAACCGCCGGTCTGGTAAGGCTGTCAGCTGTTATTATACCTGTCATCTGATGTGTTGTATATTTAGTGAAAAGTTTGTCATTTACGAATATGGATGAGTAGTTTAACAACCAAAGGACGGGTACTTTTCATGCATTACGGGATGATTATGTTCGTCATAATCGACAAGTTCATAAAGAGAGTTTTTCGAAGATACTGGAAGCGTTACAGATGTGGTCAAGCCTGTGCATCATCGCAATGTACGAATACGCACTGCCGGAAATATGGCTTCTGTTAGTGTGCGGTTAATCCGAATTTCAATTCAATGCGCTGTGGTCGTATGATAACCGACTTTTTTTTGACTTGTAATTGAAAATTATGAACTTGACGACATGTGATTTCAACAAGACGGACTACCCAACACGACCGATTTCGACTCTATTGCATGAGAAATTTCCAGAAATCGTAATTTTACATTATGGCGACATCAAGTGGCCACCAAGATCTTGCAATTTGACGCCGTTAGAGTTTCTTTGCGGGGTTACGTCAAAGACCGTATTAGTGTGGATAATCCTTAAACGCTGGAGCATTTGGAAATTAACAAGCTATCACCGAGATACCGCCCGAAGTGTACAAAAAAGTGTTCGAAAACTACCTCAAAAGGATCCACCGCTGCAACCAATCCACAAGCGGTTATGTAGATGACGCTGCATTTCGTACATATTACCAGGGTCCAAGCATCATAGTGGAATAAAAGTTCCATCGAAATTATAGCTTTATGTGTGTTTTCTTTAACTTTGCTTTTGAAACCGCAAAATGGATAACCCGGTTATTATCAATTGTTTTACTTACAAAATATTTAATTATGCTATTGTTTCAAATTTGTTAATCGTCTACGTAAAATTTTGAATAACAAGCGTTATTATTTGATAAATCAATACTTGTTTACTTTGTTTATTCATCACAAATCGGTTTAAAATACACGTAAACAGTGTTGGAAAATGTAAAAACACTATAAAAGTCTGATTTTTGTATCCAATAAGTAGCATACTTTTTATGGATAAATACGTTTCATAAGAAACCTTCATTAATTTAATTTAATTTATTTTAGTGTTTCTTTATGAATAAGGTCCTAATAATTTAAAGACTAAATCAATATTAGCTTGAGGTTGAAGATATCTAAAGTGCCTAAATCAGCGGTGTTTGGTCTATATCAAATTATGCTAAACTAAATATTATTTTTAATATCACTCAGTATTAGTTGCGTTTTTTTTCGGCATCCTATATAGGATACCGGTATAGGGTACCAAAAAACCCATCGACGCTTAGCAAAATTAACTTGGCTGGCATCATGGCTATTTATGAAATGTTTATTTATTTTTGTTTTGTTCTTATTCGTAATCATTTTACCATCCAAACAAATCCAAAACAAACAAATCCATACAAACATACATTCATACATCCAAAAGAAAATCCATACAAACGGCAATAACGCCAATAACACACAAAACCAAAATTCACCAACTGATGTTTGTAAAAAATTAACAACTTGTATTTACGTTATTTGATTTCTTTGTTTACTTTAGCGTAGGAGAACTTGGCCGCGTTGTTATTTTCCACACTTTTCTACTACTTTTTTATACAACCTATCTCCGTTTAGCTTAGCGTAGCATTTGTATGGCGAAACGGTTATACCCTTTAAGTATCTAAGAAAATAGAGATATGTAATCAATATTACTAATCTGTATTTTAATTTCTGTGGGACAATATGGGGTGGAATGACAAAAAGTCCATTCAAAAATTTGAAGCTGCACGGTGGTTTGTTTTTAGGAGATTTGACTGCACTTACGTATTGCAATAACTCAGTGAAGGGACTGTCTCACAGTTCTTCATCCCATGGACAAAAATCGAGTTCGAAATGAGACCTATATTTTTACTTCAATTATTTGTAAGTCATCAAACAGCCATCAAAGTTAGGTCATCAAATAAGATACAGTGTGAGATTATATGTTCACGCCGATATCGTCCAAATTTTGCATTCAAGTGTTAACTACAAACCTGTATAGCCCTGTAAAATTTGAATCAAATAAGATCTTTCAACATGATGTTATCATGCAATTCAACTTCGATCCCCATTATTTCATTTGTACATACCTATATATAGACGGTGACAGAATACATGGTCGGAGTGGGTTTAAATTTTGACATAAAATTACTATATTTAGCATATCAGCATGGAATTATCTGATTTTGGTCAAATTTGCATCGTTTTGTCCTTTTTGCCCTGTCATAGAAAGCCTTGTCCCTACAGGCAAAAAACTGACACAGTCCATTCTTATAAGATCATTTGGAGCTAATCATTTGCAAGCAAAATCATCTGCCATAGACAGAAACTGGTTGTTTGCACTTTGTGCCAGTTTCGAACTACAAGGTATGTGCATAAGAACCTCCCGACTAAGCTCTCGGAGTTTCTGGTCTGTCAATATCGATGTGTAGGTATATTGCCTTGCATTGAAGGAACACAATTCCTCTCCTATTAGCCAAAGCTTGTCGCTGTTAGACGATCGCTTCCTTTAGACAATACAGGGCCGAATCAAGAGTTTAGTCGTAGAGAAGCAACTCGTAGTAAATCAATCCCATCAAACACACAGCGCAACTTTCCCGAATATCAATTTTAATTTGGCCATCGTTTGCACCGGCTCACTGCTATTCAACGATGACAATTTTTGCTTAACTTTGCCGAAAGTGACCAACTTTTGATTATCAATCACCAGTCGCTTCGAAAACGGCTTGATTTTGTTGCTTTCCAGGAGCGATTCACAAGTAAAAAGTCCATGTAGTCTATTTGAGTTAAATCGCGTGGCATCCACACATAGAGCTTCGTTTTTAATCCAGCTTTATTTAAGTTATTCCAAAAGGATTTTTTACGATGTTTGGCTCCTTCACGATCGAAACAGTGCTTATATAATCGTCGGACTTCACAATTTTCGTTATTCTATCGACATTTTCGACAATTGGCATTCCAGAGCGTGGTGCATTTTTGACGTCTAAATTACTTGAGCTGAATCGACGAAAGTAGAAATGCACGTGATTGCCTGTTTCATATCAGGTTTTCGTTTTCGCCTTTATAAAAGAATAAACTGTAAAATATGGTGTACTTTTTCTCTTTGCTGGTGTCCATATAAGTGAGCTCCAGCAACACTGAGTCAAACAATCACAAAACTGTCTGCGTAGTTTATTCAGGACGAAATCTTATTTGTTCAACGCCACCTAGCGTAATCCGATCACACTTATACAACGAGATACAGATAACGAAAGTCATCTGTAGGAAACGGAAATATAGTTTTTTTTTCATTTTACTGGTGGCCATATTGGAGACAATCTTCAGCAGGACTGAGTCGATCATTCACAAAACTGCCTGAGTATTTTTTTAACACGAAATTTAGTTTTTTCCAACGCCATCTAGCGTAATCCGATCACACTTATACAACGAGAGATACATATTATGAAAGTCATCTGTTGGAAATGGAAATATAGTGCATTTTAATTTTACTGGTGTCAATATTGGAGACGATCTTTAGCAGGACTGAGTCAATCACTCACGAAACTGCCTGAGTATTTTTTTTTAGCACGAAATTTAATTTTTTTTTCCAACGCCATCTAGCGTAATCCGATCACTCTTATATACAACAGATACAGATTACGAAAGTCATCTGTTGGAAAAATAATGAATTTCTTTTACCATTTCTTGTATGTCATCATTTAATAGATCATAAGTCTAGACAGCTACGTATGGAAACAACAATTTTTAGCATATCAAACGATTGTCTGAGCCAGCCTTATAATCGCTTTATCAACATCGTCGCATGTAAAGTTCCATCACCTTTTCCTGTGTTATCCTTTCCGTGTCTACATCCGGACTTAAAGCTTTCACATTTCCTGCCTGTATTGCTTGCTACATGTCTGAGATTTAGATTTGTTGTTGCTTACACACACACACACACACACACACACACACACATACCTTTTTGCTTGAAAATTTATAACCATTTCCAGCTGCAATGCTCGTCATGTTCCCTTAAGAACGAAAACAACGGAAAAATTTGTCTTGTATTTTTTAATGTAATACCTTTGCCTTGTGTGTGTGTGTGTGTGTGTATGTATATGTATGCGTGAGGCAGAGAGCCTTTACCAAACTCCCTTAATATGAATATTTATTTACTTTTGCATGGCTTAATCTGTTTTCATCTTCCATTTCTTCCCGCCTATCCCCTCCATGACATATAAAGGGGTTGGTTTTTGTTGACTTTACATCTTAATATATTCTTCGTCCTTGTCAAATCCATAACCCAACGATATGATGGTTCTCTCTCGGTGTTATGAAAAATTTGTAATATTTCTTCTTGTTGTTGTGTTTGGGGGAAAAAATTTCAAATTAATATGGATTTCTCTGAAGTTGTGTTGTTTTGTTTCACCATTTCAGGTTACGCTTCGATAATCTGATCTAATTCTAAGCTTGCAGCATGAGCAAACGACTCTTAGTTCATGTTGCTATATTGAAATTAATTGTGTTTTCATGACTTCAATGTAAAATTTATGAAATGTAATTTAATGGAAATAAAATAGAATTCATAAAATAGTATTTCACAAACACGTATGTATCTGTTAGTTGAATGTGTAGCTACCGTTGAATGTGAGTTGGTTATTTGTCTGAAATACTGAAATTGTCCTTCTCCTGCCATAATAATGTTTTAAGGGTTTGTCACAAACGCTTTATGTGGTAAATGGCTGCCCATACCTGCTTACAATCAATTTGTAATTTTGTTACGCATTTTCGAATTTTTATTGCACTCACTCAGTCTCGCTCAGTTTCCCCATATCTCTGTTTTCATAAAGTTATTAAACATTTTGTGATAATTTTTATTATTATTTCATTAAAAACTGTAGCTAATTTTCAGTTATGTTTATTTTTCTATTACAGATTATCGTGGCGTTTCGAAACGGATACTCATGTATGAGGGTAAGTTTATATGAGTTTTTGATGTTGCCATAAAAAAAGGGGGAACAAATTATGGTTATCGAGAATTCTTTGCTATTTGACATCTGTTAAATTTTGAAATTAGCTTCGCTATATTTCTTTAAGTGTTACGCGTGTCTATCCATAATGTTTATTTCTTAATGTCTACTGTTTATGGGTAAATATTTTCCGGGCTGTCAAACTGGAATACAATTTTTATATCCAAAGCCACACCGTGGTGATACATGCAGAGAGATATACATACACTATCATCGAGAATTGATTAATAAAACATAAAATATTTATTATGCATTCAAATTTACTATATCGCAAAGTAGGTCCCCCTTCTAAAATAACACACGTATGCTGACGAATAATCCAATCATGAAAACAAATTTCTAACACCGTTTCCAGAAACGATTTCAATTCTCTTTTATGTTCTTTATTGATTAAAAAATGTGTGCATCGAAATAGTAATATGAGTTCTGGAAAGAGAAAAAAGTCAGCCAGAGCCGTATCAGGATAACACGGTGATTGTTTGATGATATTTATTGATATTTTGGCCAGAAATTCCTTCACATTTGCAAGCTGTTGGGATGGTCTACAAGTCTATATATTTCTTTTGGCAAATATGGTCTTTTTCAGCGAATTTGTTCTCTTAAACGCTGCATAACCTCCAAATAATGTTCACCAATTATCGTTTTATTTCTAAGCAAGAATTCTGAGTGCATAACAATGCGATAATCGAGGAATATGGTCAAAATTACGTTGATTTTTGATAGAGTTTTAAAGTGTTTATTTTCAGTTTCGGTTGAGTTGGAAAGCGTATTCCGAGTCTTGTTTTTTTTACATATCACACTCGTAAAGCCATGGCTTCTTTAATATGCCATCAAATTTTGTAAGTTCTCATTATATTGATGAAAATATTTGATGAAAATTTTCTTTCATTTCGTTGTTTGAAACTGAACTTCTGGAAACTTCTTTGCACTTGATATTTATGCACTGCCAACATTTCGTTAAAATAAAGTCATTTTGAGATATTTCAATCAACAGGGATTTTATGAAGCTCGCCATCTCGATACGATTTGGTTCCACTAAGACAGCGGTTCCGATTTTGACACACAGTCCAATTCTCTTTGCAGAGAGATAGATAGAGAGAGAGAAAGAGAGAGAGAGAGAGAGAGAAAGAGAAAGAAAAAGATCCAAACTGTGGTAATTGGCTATGTACCCACAACCGGGTACATATCCCCGTACTGGCGGTAGATAGAAATGTGAAGATTGAGGGTACTTTTCTCTCTGGCCGCAACATCAAAATTGATGATATAGAATTTAATGCCAAAATACTGTGGAAAGGTGTCCTTCTCCCATCAACAGTCGGAAAATCCCATCTACATAGCAACGTATCTGAATACACATTCAGATTGATTTATTTCGTCGCCGTGAATTATATGATAGTTTAGAATTATCCATTTAGTGGTTTCAAAACCCCCGGTCTGGCTGTATGCTGTTAAATATCCGTCATTTGAAGTGTTATTTATTTAGTGAAAGGTTTGCTATTTACGAATATGGATCGTTTAATAACCGAAAAACGTGTAAAAGTAGTTAAAACGTACTACAAAAATGGGGATTCAAACGTGGGGCTTTTAATCGAACAAAATGTTCTTCAGCGATGAATCTCATTTCTCACTTAGAGGTTACGACAACAAACAAAATTATCGCCAAAGTGATTGTGGAAAAGCTATTGTATTCGGAAAAAGTTACTGTTTGATGCGCATTATGGTCTGGAGATATCACTGGGCCGTATTTTTCCGAAAACCACCTCTAAAGGATGCACAGCTGCAATGTCATTTAAATGACAATGCTGTCATTTAAATGACTTTGTAGTTTGTACATAATGGCAAGGTCCAAGCAATATAATGATATAAAAGTTTCATCGAAAGCTTTATGTGTGTTTTATTTAACTTTTCCTGAAACCGAAAAAATGGATAAACCTATAAATATAATTAAATTCTAAAACAAGTTTTTAATTTCCTGAACATAGCACGAGAAGACAGATTGGGCACATGGTAACTGAAAGAAGATTTCCAGTAGCATGGGATGATATACATGTGGTATATGGTGTTAACATTGCACCTAATTACAGATTATACCAAAGTTGCTAAGTTACGAGATTGAGAAGAGCGAAAATCTGATATAGCCAAGCATATATGTAGGGAGCTAGACGTCGCAATCATGCATAGTACCGTGGTATTAAAAAAGGTGAAAAGTGCGGGTTCTATTTTAAAAGGATATGTACCTATTTGAATCGCCGGATATACTACTGTTCGAAAGTCTTGAGTGAAATATTCAGAAACTATACTAAGCCTTAAGTACATTTTATAGCTTGCTTATTTCCTTATATGACGACTGAAATGGAAATTTTTTATTTATTATGACAAACATATAAAAAATAATTTCAAACGCTTAGGTCTTGTGAGCCAGTGCAGAAACTTCGTCCATCACAGGTAGTACTGCTTTCTTTCCCACTCTGCCCGTGGAGTTCGTTGTCCAAGGCTTTTCGTGCTGGATCGTTTTGGGCCATCTGCATAATATGATAACTGATATATTTTAATAAAATTGCTTTTGGTTGGATAGCCTTTGTCATTAAATCGCTTGTAGTAAAACTTAAGTACAAGCAATATTTTTCTCTAAAGCTCCATGTTGATTTCTATTAACTTTGTTGACAGCGAAGCCAAGGCAGAGAAAATTATCCATAAATCCAAATTTATAGTTGTCAATGATGACATAACCTGTCAAGTGATTATATTCTTTGTAAATCGAAACAAATAACTTGATTTTGTTTTCATTTACCGCCAGGCGCACTTTAGCCGACTCATTGCGAGTGTTTCAGAAGACCGCAGTTACACTCCGTTTTCCGGCAATTTATTGCAGTTTCACTCATAATCCTCCCCAAAATTTAGATAGGTTGTCACCATGCCTAAACCTTTGTTTGGTTTAATAACTATTTTACTGAAGGATTCGATCCAGTCAGTGTAATCCTTTAAAGTTATTTCATCTTCCAAATACGCTTGCGGCCTCGTAAACATATTTGGAATGTGTTAGTCTATTTTGTGACCGGCCGTTGCGTTGCGGAATCGTGGTTAAACTGTAGATCCCGTTGTGGGAGTCTAAAAATACCGGGTTATTCGGAAAGTTCGTTCGGTTTTTAACAGAAATTTGCTTACAAATTTATATAGAAAAGAATTATATTAAACTATTATATAATCTCCCCCATTTTTAATAACTTCTTCCTACCTCTTCTTCCCTACTCTTACCAGAGGATAAGACAGTGACATTCTTGCTCTTCCACTCCCACAACCATTGTTTCACTTAAGAAGATACTATGCCTCCTCTTTGTTCTTTGTGTAATGTTCACTCACAGCAGACGTTGCAAATGGCTGCAGCATTGCTATGTAAGCAGCATCTTTGTCCTCAGACTCAGTGCAAAATTTTTGATGTGACAAAGACTTGTCTGAGAACTATTTATCATCTATCTATCACTATTTATCATCAATGAATACTCAATATATTTACAACGCGTTTCAATTATATCAGCATTAAGGACACTTTGCGCAGTAATTGACAGAGTTCGGGAAATACGTGTTCATTCTTTTGAGGATTGCTTACACTGCGCTTTGTTTACACATTTTGGGCAATTTTCATTGTTTGCTTATACGTGAATTTAGTGAATTAGTTAGAGTGGAGTGATCTTCTTACGAATATTTGTAATTCTACAATGTTTATTTCACTTTTATTACATTTTCATGTGTATAAGAAGTGTGAGAAGTTCCTCCACAATCCTTTCATGGAATGTATAGAGGTTTATATTAGGTGCGTAACTAAGTTCCCGCTGTTTGCCAATAGATGGCGCCAGCTGTAAGTTCTAATTGATTCTGCTATAACCTAAACGTCATGAGCCAAGTTTAGGCATATGGTAAACATACCGCCTCGATACAATACTGATTTTCTTTTGGCGCCATATTCTTTTGGTTGTGTGAATATGTATGATTTTGTACCGAATAACCGTTATATGCGGGAAGTATTGATTTTCTTCTTTCAATCAAAGAAAACCGCGACTGAAGCTCATCGAGAGCTTCAGAACGTTTACGGGGATGCTGCTTTAAGCGAAACAACGTGTCGATTTTGATGTTGACGACCATTCGTGTAGAGGAAGACAAGAACCTTCGAAGGCATTGAACTGACGGCATTGTTTAATAGGGATTCATGCCAAACGCAGGTAGAGCTTGCTTCAATATTAGGAGTTACTCGCCAAGCCATTTCCAAGGGACTGCATACGTTGGGAATGATTTAAAAGCAAGGAACTTGGGTTCCTTTTGCGTTGAAGCCAAGGACGTTGAGCGTCGTTTTTTTCGCTTGTGGACAACTGCTTCAGCGACAAAAATGGAAGGGTTTTGTTCTTCGTATTGTAGCGGGTGATGAAAAATGGATTCATTACAGCAATACAAAGGAAAAAATGCCATGTTGATTCCTTGTTCATGTTTCTACGTCGTCGCCTTGGCCCAATATACACAGTGCGAAGATTATGCTAAGTATTTGGTGGAATCAGGTCGGTGTTATTTATTATGAGCTGTTGAAACTAAGCGAAATCATTACTGGGAATCGGTATCGACTTCAATTAATGCGATTGAGTCGAGCTCTGCGCGAAAAATACTCACAATACGCGGAGAGGCACGAAAAGGTGATTCTTCAGCATGACATCGCCCAGCCTCACGTGGCCAAGCCCATTAAAACCTACCTGGAAACGCTGAAATGGGAAGTCTTACCATATCCGCCATATTCTCCAGATATTGAGCCGCCAGATTATCATATGTTTCATTCGATGGCATACGGTCTGGCTGATTAGCAGTTCCACGACATCAAGGAATGACTAAATTTGTGGATAGCCTCAAAAAATGAACAGTTTTACTGTGACGGAAATCGAGCTTTGCCGGGAAGATGGAGAAGAGTAGTAAATAGCGATGGGCAATACTTTCAATGGATCATTTGTAGACATGTTTTCATAATAATGCTGCATTTTTTATAAAAAAAAAAAAAATAGCGAGAACTTAGCTGGGCACGTAATACTTTTTTTGTGTACAAATTCAATACATTCAACCGCCTGCCTATAATATTAATTTTATAGCCTTAATACCATTTATACATTTTCGTTATATTATAAGCACGTGTTGCATTTTTCTTTGGGTTTGTTCCGAAATGTATTATCCCTACAATTTTCTTTTCGAAACCAATAAAATTTGTCGAGTATTTCCCCACTCTACGAACACAAAATCTTTTTATGACTCACAGCGTAAATTTACATATTTCGCGATAAAAACCTATTAAACAATTTAATTTATGAATAGTTTTATGGATTTTATTACAATTAAACCCCTCCGCCGTTATCCACACACACTTGTACTTGTACTCGTACACCAGCACATAATGGCCGAACGGAAGTGATGGCGCTGTCATAAAATTTTTGACTTTAGATAACAGTGCTTGAACAAAAAACATCTTGAATAAAATAAATCAAACACTTCAACACATTAAAAAGTCAAAATTGTATTTCAAGTGCCAAGACAAAAAAAGAACCCAACAAATAATAAATGAAATGAGAAAAAATGAATCCTTCCTTTATGAACTCCGGACTCTTCAAAGCATAGACATATCCATCCCCAACACTCGTGCTGCTGCCCTGCGTACTTGAAGCCCCGGCACTCGTAAATATCTCATAGATACTTGACACTAACCGTTGCCGTTGCTGCCGCTGTCATTGCAGCGCGCGCTGTCCTAGTAGCTGCATAACAATTAAATGATTCATTAAAATAAAAAAAAAATGTATTTTTTTTATATTTGGTTGGGATATGGTTTGAAAGCGAAAAGATGGATCATTGCTTAGGAGAAGAGAGTGAGAGAGAGAGGGAGAGAGAGGTACGTCAGAAAGGGAGTTGTACTCGTATGCCAACAAACACCATAGAAAATAATACATTTCTATTGAAGCAGGGGAATTGTTTGAATCGTCCCTGTATAGAAACCAAACTCTCGATCCCTTTCCCTTTTTTTGCGGGACATTGAATGAGAGTTTTGTTAAGAAATAATAAAACGCTCTATCTCGCACCGTCCCCCTCCCCGAACTGAAACCAAATTCGACAATGAATGATATCTTTCAAGTGCCAGACAAACATATTTTGTTTGTTCTCCTCCTTCCTGATGGGAGGGACATTCGCACAAGAGCTGAATTTAAAAAGAAACAAAAAATAATGAAAATTGTTTAGTGATGACTGCATGCTCCGGATAATAACAGCGATCGTTATGAGAACTATGAAACATTTCACCATGAAAGCAAATGATTGTCGAGTTACATCTATGCGACTGCTGCTGCGACTACGGCTGCTACAGTTGGCGATGATGATGAGGAACGTGCTCGAGTGCTGGAAATAATATTTATAATCCTAAAAAACTACACTTTCACTCGTACTCTCCTTTGCAATTTCCCATTTAGACAAAGTTGTCTATGAAACGGACGGACGACCGAATTGATAGACGAATAGGGCGAGCAAATGAAGCAAAATGCGGAATTACTTATGATATCGTATATAAAAAAGTACATCGATATACTCGTAATTTGTAAATACACTCAAAGAAAATGTCATCAAAAGACCGCCTTAAAACTACTGCATTGCTAGAGTCGCATAGGTTCTCAAATCATTTGATGGCTATTGGCAGGCTTACATTACACTAATATTATAAATAACTGATTATCCATTTAGTGGTTTCAAAACCGCCGGTCTGGCAAGACTGTCAGCTGTTAAATACCTGTCATCTGAAGTGTTATTTATTTAGTGAAAGGTTTGCCATTTACGAATATGGATCGTTTAACAACCGAAGAACGTGTAAAAATAGTTAAAACTTACTACATAAAGTAACGATTCAAACGTGGTTCAACACTACCAATTTTGGCTTTATTGCATGAAAGTTTGGAGAAAGCGTAATTTCACGTTTTGACGACTTCAATTGATCACCAAAATCATACGATTTGACGCCGATAGGTTAGTTTAGGCATAGATTCTCAAATCATTTTGTGGCTATTGGTAGGGTCACATTACACTGAACAAAAAAAGTAACATTATAAATAACGGGTTATCCATTTAGTGGTTTCAAAACCGTCGGTCTGGCAAGACTGTCAGCTGTAAAATACCTGTCGTCTGAGGTGTTATTTATTCAGTGAAAGGTTTGCTATTTACGAATATGGATCGTTTAACAACCGAAGAACGCGTAAAAATAGTAAAGACTTACTACAAAAGTAGTGATTAAAACGTCATTTAACACTACTGATTTTGGCTTTATTTCATAAAGGTTTGGAGAAGGCGTAATTTCACGTTTTGGCGACGTCAATTGACCACCTTTTTTCGTGAGGCTACACCAAAGACCATGTTTACGCGGATAATCCTCAAACGTACCGCCTGAAATGTGCGAAAAAATGGTCGAAAAGTAGCTCAAAAGAAGCTAAGTTTGCATTGCTGCAAACAATTCGTAGACGGTCATATTTGATAGTGGCAAGGTTCAAGCATTATAATGAAATAAAAGTTTCTTTGAAGTCATTGCTTTATGTGTGTTTTATTTAGCTTTGCTTTTAAAACCGAAAAATGGATAATCCTGTCCAATATTTGCGATATTTACCTTCATAATCCACAATTTTACAAGAATCCATCGGCAAAAATGTTTAGAAATTTGTTTTAACTAAGTTATGGTTGAAAGTTAAAATTTTTGTGATTGAAAAAATCTAAACCGGTGTAAGAAATTATAGATTTGTGTGGACCTGGAGTAGACCTGCCTAAACTTTTTCAGATCCGAAAAATTATTATTATCAAAATGGGTCAGCTTAGAGCAAAATGATCTAATTGTATCTAGTTAGATTTAATTTAGTCAGAAAACTGTCCCGGATATATTCTGGTCTGTACATCATACTCGAATTCTTCCATAGAAAAGATGGGTGTAAACCTCCCTATGCGTCTTCAAATCCGAGAAATTATTATTATCAAAATGGGTCAGCTTAGAGCAAAATGATCTAATTGTATCTAGTTAGATTTGATTCAGTCTGAAAACTGTCCCGGATCTATTCTGGTCTGCACATCATACTGGAATTCTATGAAAAAAAAAAAAAAATGATGGATGTAAACCTGCCTAGACGTCTTCAGGTTCAAAAAAATGTTTATTATCAAAATGGGTCAACTTAGATCAGGATGATCTAATTAATTGTTAGATTTGGTTTAGTCTGAAAACTGTCCCGGATCTATTCATATCTGTACATCATACACGGATTCTTCAAAAAAA
This sequence comes from Philornis downsi, assembly GCA_019455685.1. Classification (NCBI taxonomy): domain Eukaryota; kingdom Metazoa; phylum Arthropoda; class Insecta; order Diptera; family Muscidae; genus Philornis; species Philornis downsi. Next base: position 33,264 of record JAHXMU010000314.1, read on the forward strand.
GTACCGGAAGTTGATTTATAAAGCACAAAATATTTACTTCCCATTGGCATTATTGTATCGCCTTCTAAGTAGGCCCCTTCCAAATTAATTCACATATGCCATCGAATAACCCTTTTCGATTCCGGAAAAAGATTTCATTCAATTTTGTCCCCGAATTATCTTTCATCCTATCAACTCTATCAACTGAAAACAAATGTCTCGAAGTGTTAATTTGAGTTTTGCGGAGACATATCAGGTGAATACGATTGCTGTTCGATGACATTTGCTAGGTTCGTTCTTAACGATAGCCCTGTGATATGGTGCGTTATCATCGCGCACAATCCAAGAGTTTTCTTTCCACATATATAGCATTTTCTGACAAATTTAATCTCTCCAATACTTCATAACGGCCAGATAATATTCGTTATTTGCCGGCTGATCTTGTGACAAGAATTCAGAGTTCACAACACCACGATAATCAAAGAAAACGGTCGACAATACCTCGATTTTTGATCTACTTTGATGTTGTCTTTCTCTTTTTTGGTTGTGTTGGAAGGCGTCATTCTGAACTGGCAGATGGATTTGCTTGTAAAACTTATAAACCTATATCTCAACTCCAGTTGTAATGCGTTTTTAGAATGTGGGATTGGAACTGGATTTTCTACAGCGGTCCTTTAGGCCATGGAGTTTTTAAAGAGAATTTAGGGTGTACAAAATCAAACGTTGACGGGGCGTTTCATACAAAAAAATGCGTGAAATGGTGCGAATTAATTCGTAAGACACTGAAAATTCAGCTTCTAATTCTCTTAAAACTACAAGATATTAAGAATTTTAAGAATGTGGGATCGGAACTGGATCTTCTACAGCGACCTTTAGGCGATTGAGTTTTTAAAGAAAATTCAGGTCGTAACAAATCGAACGGCAACGCATTTCATACCGAAAAGAAGGGTCAAATGATGCAAATTTATTCGTAAGACATTGAAAATTCAGCGGCTCACACTCTCTTAAACTTATAAGATGATTTTTAGTCACCATTTCCTTCGCTTTATAGATGCTGACTTCAGTTAAAGACGTTGATGGCCAATCGGACATCTCGGCCGCTTTAGAATGCACTGTAGCACTCATATGCACATGTTTGTGATAAATTCGATTCTTCGTAAGCCCTCTGTACAGTCTTCATCGTTTAGACATTCCAGTTGCAATGCAAAAATTGAAAAAAAAATCTCTTTAATATTTTTATCCATTGTAAAAATCCCAAAACAACTGAAAGGACAAAATCGAGCTCTGCAAACAAACTAAATGAATGGTTGCGCTCAAACTCACTGTCAGTGAAAACAGTTTATCGCTACCCACAGCCTGTTTATCGATCCTTTTTTGATGATCAATCCCTGTATTTTTTACATTTAGAAAAAGCATGCCCCTATAGCAACTTATTCTGAATTTGGGGAATCGGTCCATATTAAAATCTACTAATTTCTTGTATTTATTTGTTGCATACGTCCAATGAAAGCGACCAAATGTTCCGAATTATTTATTAAACTTTATTTATTATAGACTTTAGTTTGACTGAATATCCTTTTTCTAGGTTCGGTATTAACATCCTTTCGTTGCAATGCGTTATGATATTTGAAATAGAAACCTCTTTGCGAATAGCACATACACCTTTATTCGGTGTACTTCCTGCTGCCGCACGTTGAAAAGAATTCTAAAAGCTTTGGTCTTCCGCGCTCTTTTTCCAATTCGTCGCAGTAGTGTTTAATTATGCTCTTCAGCGTTCGGCTTGAAGTTTCTTGTCGAAAACTTTTCTTGGTGAAACAATTCTGTCCATCTGCATAATATGGCCCAACCAATGTAATAGCTTCTAGAATCGTGTCATAATCAATAGTTCTGCGCTGTGCAACAAGACAGATGGGGCTGGCGTCTGGTACAGAAGTCCACGAGGGTTTAACGTGAGTCTCGTCGTAAGGCCTTACCCACGGTGTGCGACAGTGGTGTGGTACAGTGGGTTTTTATTCGTCAACAAAATGCTCTATCATTACATTGTTTGCTAAGCCCATAATAGCATCTGGTTGTTCTTAATTTCCAAGTCAATACTATTAATTTTAAGTATTTCAAAGTAAAAGTTATAAATGACATCGACGCGTTTCAATTTCTTCTCAATGATTGAGGGGACTGCAGTAACAACTGGCAGTTTCCCTCAATGGTGTAGGTAAGATTGGAGTACGCAAGTAAAATATGGGTTTTGTCAAAAAATAGAAGTAGTCATGTTTACTGCAGCTTTCCTAATAATAATCTCCAAAAGTACGAGGTGTGATAAAAAAACGGGTTTTTACAAATTTCGTGAGTTACGTATGTTCGATTTTCGCATTTTATTTCTGTTATGTTGGTACACATGTCTGTTATGTATGTTGATAATATCACCCATTTTGGATTGTCAGTTTGTTTTTGACAAATAAAAAGGTTAGTCTTGTTTTGGTGTGCTTTTTGATTTTTTACTATTCGAAAAAATGGATCAAAGAAACTGTATTAAGCTTTGTGTAAGAAGTGAAATTAAATATGCAAGGACATTTGAAATGTTGATTGTGGCGTTTGGCGAGTCCACTATGAGAAGAACACAAGTTTAATTGTGGTATAAGCGGTTTAAGGAAGGTCGAGATGTCAATGACGATGCTCGTCCTGGTCGCCCGAGCACGTCAGATTCGGTCAAATGTGAAGGTTTTGCTCACTGTTTTCTTCGATTGCAATAACGTGGTGCATCATGAATTCTTGCCACAGGATCTTACGGTCAATAAGGAATACTACTTTGAAGTTATGCGCCGTTTGCGCGAAGCAATTCGTCAGAAACGCACAGAATTGTGAAAAAACCATTGTGGATTTTGCACCATGATAACGCACCAGCTCACACATCGATGCATGTGCGTATTCACCGTTTTCGCCGGACTTGGCCCCCGCTGACTGTTTCCTCTTCCCAAAACTGAAGACACCGATGAAAAGAAAGCGTTTTGCTACGATTGAGGAGATAAAAGAAAAATCGAAACAGGAACTGTCGGCGATACCAAAAAGTGTGTTTTAGAAGTGTTTCGAGGATTAGAAGAAACGCTGGCACAAGTGTATTATATCTGAGGGGGACTACTTTAAAGGAAATAAAATAGAAATTGATGAATAAATAAATACTTTTTGGAAAAAATTGAAAATAACGGTTATTTTTTGATCACACCTCGTATGTTGCAGAGATCACACAAGAATCTCTCGTCCAGTCAGAATCATCCTTTTTGGTGAAAAATAGTTCACTGATAAGGTCAAATCGTGTCAGTTGCAAAAGTCTTTAGTTTTTTACATGCTAAAATCCGTATAAATTAAGCGATAAAGGAAAAACTGAAACTGCCTTGTTGGTTCCCAAATATGCATCGCCATATGACCTCATCGAAATCGGTCTTAAAAAACGTTGTTGTTCTTAAGTCATGATATTGTATTTCTGATACCCATTTGACTCAGTGCTGGGCAATTCACGCCGTTGTCGGTAACAGGCGTGATTTTTTCACTTGTGCTGCAATCCTGAAGATCTCATTCCTATATATTGGTCTAAACAGCAATACAAGGTGTTTAAGTCTCTTAACCCAAACGAATCTAAATCCGGGTTCATGCCTTTCTGAATGGCGGGTGTAGCAGATGTCGTAATTTTCGCGCCGAGTTCATGTTTGTCCTATTCAATATCGCATCCCCTAGATGGCGGTGATGTCAACTTTATATGTTTGTAAGGACCAATCGAATACAACCTTCTCTACTAAGAATGTGGCAGGTGTGCGAAGGCCGGAAGCTGTGGGACATTCTCTCAGTAGCAAACCCCAATTCCATATTCGATATTTAGATGCATTAGTTTTGAAAAAGGACTAAAGTCAAATATGTTTATCCACTTAAATAGAGAACATTAAGTCCAACAACAACTTTGGGGAGGATGATGCATCCAAAATTGGATAAGTGCACAATTGGGTAGAAGCATACTCTACTTTACTACTCCACTATCGAATCTAAAAGAGATCTTTTAAAATGGTGTGTAGTGGATCGCAGTATAACAGTTGAATTATTTGGTTATCAAAGGTTCAGCAAAACGAAAAGAAACTCATATACTCGTACGTTTGACTGCTCCCCTCAAAAATATACCAAGCGTTAATTAATTTAATTTATTAGAATTGTCAGAAATGTACACACAAAATTAATTGTGGCTTTATTTTCATATTGGAAATGTCTTTAAATTTTTCTTGTTGGAATAATCAATTTTGATTCAATTCCATAACATCTGTCTAATTGTGTTCTTGTCAAACTTTGCTTTCTGATAAAACCACTTGATGTTTTTATAGCAGTTTCAGTAACGATTTATTTTTTAAATGCCTCCATTCATATTGACTTTCTATCTTCGAGTGTATTTGTGATTTTAAGAATGTGCATCGCCGTCTGTTCCATATAAAAATGCCGACAATGAATAACAATAAGTGTAAAATGGGGGAAAGAAAAAAAACTACCAACTACCCACACATCTTGGCAATACAAAAAGTTAATAAAATATAACTCTAACAACACCAGCAACAACATTAAATGACATACAGCAATAAAGAGCAGTGGCAGGCAACACGAACATACAGCAGCAGCATTAGAACGATATGAACGACGATGACATTTGATGCCAAATTTTCAAGTGGGACAACATCCAACGGCAAAATTTCTTTGCAGCGGCACTCGAAGACGGCAACTTGACCGTGTTGACTGACTGCCACTGCTGATGTTATTTCAATGGATTTTCCTCACGCTCACACTCGAACTGCATCGTCACACTTTCATGGACCTCGAAGCCAAACATTCCGACTCCCCGACTCTAAACGAAACAAAAAGAAAAACGAAAATAAATGCACAACATTGCCAACATTCCCCAACACTTGAAGAATTTCTGTGTTGTCGGTTCATGTTGTCGATATTTTGTGAACGATGTTTTTCATTTTATTTTTTTCTGTTTGTTGTCTCCTTTTTCTGGTTGGTGCAAATAAATAGATGACTTGTCTTGAACCTCAGGCCAAAACAACTGACAGATGGAAGGACAGACAATCAGGCCGACAGGGACGAATGCTATTACAGACATATGGACAAGTGGACGGACACTCACAGAGAGACTGAGGCATTAATGGGAGCTGTTGTGTCTATGTTTCGAGTGTGAATGGATTCATGACTGTTTTGAAGTTGTTGTCTGCAGTGAAGTTATCACTATCCATTTCTGGCAGTTTTTCTTCACTTTTTTTTCATGCTGCTATGAAAATTAAATTTCTTACATTAATGCTAAATATGATTCAAAAACATTACTGTGAGGATATTTTCTGCAACAGCTGCAGCAAGGCAAAGAATGCAATAACTATGTTGTACACGTTAATAAACAATTCAGATATCTACAGTATTTCAGAGAGGGAAGGGCAACATCAAATTAAGACGTGTATTTACAAAGTGGTAAACCTCTCTAATGATAGGAATGTTGTAATATAATTCCTAAGTTATTGATAAGTTTCAGCAGCCCTTCATCCGTAGTAACTTTCTTAGCGGAACAACTGTTCCAACTGTTATAGAATTTTGCATAGTTGTCTTCGATTATGCACCAGTTTATCACCAGCAAGAAAGACACAATACAACAGTATAATACAAAGCCCTCACATTTTGATCACAGCTACATAAGTTGAAGATATGCATCATGAAAGCCACCCTCATGTCATCGCCAGCGTCAGAAGAAGCGAAAACTGCAACTTCTATCTTGCCATGGTGAAGATCTTGAATTCGGTTGGGAATTCATAGCCGTGTAAAGCACTGAATTACTTAATACAGCCTTAGTGTGAAATATTTTTTACATTCAGCTAAAACATTTTATATGGCAATATGGTGAAACCCAGAAGGAAGCGTCAAAAAACCAAACATCTTTTGACCAAATGTGATTCTCCCTAGGTCGATTGAATGATCTCCGTCTGTTTGCCTTGGCTCCCTAACTGGTATAACACCATAAGTGCCGTAAATTTTTATGAAAATTCTTAAAACTTGTCAGCGTCAAACTGATATCTTGCAAGATAGTAACCGAAGATTGTGAATAGACCATATCGGTCGGCCCCTTCTGGTGCTTTTCATATAAATTTGTCGATTTTCCCAAATTCAAAATTTTCCACGTAACTTCGTAATTGTATGGACTCAAGCAATCTATTGCATTGCCTTACACTATCTGCTAAAATTTGCAAAAGAATCGATCGATTAACCACAAGTCTTCTGGTAGATCTCATACAAATAACCTATTTAACTCTTATAATCTTAAATTCAAATCTGGAAATGAATACAAAATTCAACCTGGAAATGAACACATTAATAATTCCACACAAATCGATCCATTTTCCGAAATTTAATTTCTTTCCTGTAATTCCTAACTCGTAGACTGCAGCAACATAAACATTTAGGTCCATTGTATTGCAATTATAGTTCTTCCAAAACTTCTAATAAGATGCAGGTGACCTCTTCTGACACTTCTTCTGGTATTTCCCAATGGATGGCATTCACCCCTTCCCGGGCCTGCCGAATAAATGACCGATTTCACTTATATAGCCTAACTTTCACATCTTTCAAGTTCCAAATTCCGGCAAAGTTAGTACGCATCGAGCTTATGGTGAGCTACGTTCTGAAATTGAGAATATTGCCAGCCTCCTCCCCCTGCCAGCGACCGATTCCGATCAAGTTACTGATTTAAGTGATACGTTCTTAGCTTCTTATCTTGCAAACAGATACACTCAATTCAGTGAAATTTGGTACACATCATCCGTTTGATGAACTTAGTTCCTCTTCCGCTTGTCTCTCGTGCAAGTTAGGAAAATCTTTTGAAATTAATATTTTCCCCCATAATCTCTAATTCGTGGATTACAATGCTTAGTAAAATGTGAAATAAATCAATCATATAACTCGAAACTGAATTGAATATAACTTAGCAAGCATTTAATTTTGCTAATGAAGATGGTATCCGCTTGGGAATCCCCGCTTAAAAATTGTTAGAATTAAAACATTCAATGGTCTAAACGGAAGGCAGTAAGTTATTATAAATAAGTTTATAGCATTTGTTGATAATTGACTGACGATTTATCACGCCCTATTGCAAAAGGATTGTAACTTCTATACTGGTTTCTGTCACGCTTAATATGCAACATCCGGTCGGGATATTAAAACTATTTGTAGATTTTAACGGACTACTTCAATTCAGTCAAATTCTTTAGTTTCGTTTTGTACACCTCTTGCTTGACATAACCCCGTAAAAAAACGCTGGTGAAGTCAGGTCAGATGATAGATATTACCTATAATTTGTTTGGGAATTTCTGTTGAAGCTCCACCATAACCGGTCTGGCTAGGTGTGCAGTTGCTCCATATTGCTGGAACTAAATGCCAATGAAACAGATACATCTCCGACGCAGTTCTGGGTACAAGACAAAACTCCTGTAAAATATTTATGTAATGGTCCCCAATAGTCTCTGCTTTGGCATTTGTAGAACAATTCGTGTGCCACTCTGTGTATGCAGAGACTAAGCTGAGAGATAATTCGAACTAGTTGCCAACTTGGGAAACTCCTGTTACAGGCAATGACAGGGACGGATCAGGTATGACGAAATAGTCGATTATTGTAGCGGAACCATCAAGGTTTTCTACATAGAGGGCATTCTGTAATACCTTTTATTGGATCTCTTAAACTGAAAGCAAAGGATCATACACCCAAATGCAATATAAATGACTTTTTTCTACCTCAATTTTAGAGTTTCTGACATATGCTGTCACCTACTATGTAGTAGGTAGGATAAAATGCTTTCGAGATGGCTTTCTAGCACCTTTCAATTTTTTCAGCACGCAGTGAGGAGTAGAGCTCCTTGCCCTAAAATCTTTCAACAGACTCTCCCAATCTTGATGAAACCAGCTCCTCAGCGGCAAGCGATACTATTGGCTACAGTATTTCCATTATCATAAGGCTTCTCAGAGTACGAATTTTCATGCCCAGGTAGGGTTTTTGGCATACTGGCCATTGAATGCACAACATGCTACCACTATGGGTTAGTGGGAGCATTTTGCCTTGGTAATAAAAAGTGTTTGTTGGAATATGTTCTTATATTACTTCTAGACTCTCATAAAATCTATGGTTGATCTCGTCGACGGCGTGATAGGAAGTATTTCATATTATGCAGATTAAAGATAGTGGGTTGGGCCGTAAGGCAGATTGTCTAAGTCTCTCGTCAACTACAAATCCTCTTCTAATTTCAAATCAATTTTCGATGATGAATACGAAAATCTTGGGTGATGCCAGTAACGTTGACTTTCACTTCTTCAGTCGTGGCGCGGTTATCAACATATACACATGGCTCTTTACGTAGTTCTAAATGAAAAGTCTAGAGGTGTGATATCATATTATCGAAATTGACATTTCACTGGTCAGGAACTATTCTTCAATTTGTTTTCCGAATAATGTCATAGTTTCATGGGCGCAATAGTTAGTATAGGTGTCTTATTGAAACTTTTCTGTAAAAAACCCAAATCAATATAACCCCCATATCATTTCTTTACCGAAACAGAACGGCCCAACGTTGTCCCTCCGTTTGGCAGCCATGTTGTTTGGGAGGCGTCCGCCAAATCTGTTGTTTTCTATTCAGTCACTAATGCCAAATCATTATGTCCATTTACATGACAGAGCAGCAAGTGCGAATAATAAAAACATGTTATCAACGAGTGTGTTCGTTAGAGCAAACACTCCGCGAGTTGTGCCCATTTTATTATACTTCAGATGTGGCGGCTCTTCAAAATCGACTCCCAACGTTTGTTGGCCATACTTGAGATGACCGGTTCGGTAAATTATCAGTCAAAACCCGTGCGTTTAAGAAACGCCGATTCGGCTGAGTACATCGCTGCTGTCCCTGAAAATCTGCAAGAGAACCCAAGGCAGTCAATTTGCGCTGTGCACAACAAATCGTATTTTCACAGACGGAGTGTTTAGAAGAGGACTCCAAATTTGGCCGAAAAAAAAAACATCTTTAGTCACAACATCGTTTTAGTCAGAGCGACAGCCTATCGTGAGTTCTCTTCAACATACTATTGGAGATGATTATGAGGAAAGCACGACTGGTACCATCTTTAATAAAAGCAATATGCTACTCGCGTATGCAGATGACGTAGACAATATTGGCAGAAAACTGGGAGATGTTACTGCAGCCTTTTCAAGCATCGAGAAGGAAGCAGCGAAAATTTGTCTGGAAGTAAACGAGGACAAAACAAAGTTTTTGATTTCAACGAATAAAAAGTCTATTCCTTGGGACGCTGTGTGAACGTTGACAACTATAATTTTGTAGTGGTGGAAGAATTCATCTCCCTCGGTTTCGATGACGATTGATGTCAGCATGGTGACAAAGAGGAGAGTATTGCTTGCTAACAGATGTTACTATGGGCTAAGCAAGCGATTCAATGATAAAGGCCTCTCTCGACAATCCGACTGTACCAGACGTTGATTCTACTTGTCTTCTTATATTGCGCAAAATCCTGGGTTATGACGCAAGCGGATGAAGATGCAGTACAGGCAGTTTTCGAGAGGAAAATACTCCGTAAAATATATGGACCCATCATCGTTAAGGGAGAGTATCAGCGTCGTATGAACAATGAGCTGTATGAGCTATATGCTGACATCGACGTGGTCAAACGTATACAGCGATTGCGTTGGCTGGATCATGTAATGCGGATGAACTCAAATGCTCCGACACGGAAAGTTTTCTACAACGGACTCGATGGACGGCGCAAAAGAGGGCGACCAAAACTCCACTGAAATGATCGGGCTTTTGAAATACTACAAATTGTAGATTGGCGGAGAAGCCCAGAAGATCGAAGCGCTTGGAATTATTTTCTACGGACGGCGTATAATAGATAATGATGTCTATTCCCGTCGCCACCTAAGGAGAAGAAGTGACAAGACACATTTTCGGTTTTGTTAGCAAATAGATTAATTGTACAGCAAACGCCAATATGTACATTCTGAGGGTATGATTGTCTCTCGCGGAGGTGATGTAAATTTATTTATTTATTTAATACGCAGCTGCTATACTTGACCTGTGCCAGCTGGGATTCATTACAATTATAAATTCACTTCACTACTTAACATAAAATAATATTAAACAAAATTCCTTACAAATTAAAAAGACATATATATATATATATATATATATATATATATATATAAACATAAATTGGCCTTCAAGAACATGGGATTTGATCTCGCTAGACTGTTTTATGGTCAGGTTTTCAAGTCGTAGGTCTATGCCAATAAACTGCAACCGATTAATGCCCTTAAAGTCATCATATCTGCCATCGCCATCGCCCACATTTAGCCGCATCTGTGGGCCAGAAATATTGCAAATTGGATCTTTCGGATCTGTGCCGCTGTAAGAATCCACGGCATACATTTTGAACGATATTATATTCCATATATAATGGCTTAATAAAAAAAAAAAAGAACTTCTTTATCATCTCAACGTTAATGTTTTATACCATTTCAACTCATTATTTGCACAATAAACTTTCAAGGAAATTGGAAAATTTTGCAATTTTTTCATAAAGTCCATTTTTGAATACATTTAGAGGCCTCAAATTAGAAATACGCGTTCATATCTAAGATTTTAGACATTATTTTAATACAGTCTGGTTTTTTATTTAGAAATGCCATAACAGAAACCATCAAGTATCAACGTTTATGAAAGTTTATTGCTTTAATGCAACTACATTGAAGTGGCTTCTCTATCTGTTGTGACAGTAACCCATCCTGTCAGCCCAATCTTTCATTTTCGATAGTTAATCTATTTCGCAAATGTCTATTGCATTGATGATCTTAAGGCCCTGAAGGGGTTTGTCAATATGAATATGAATTTGAATATATGAATATGAATTAAAACAACAATATGAAGTACAACATTTGACTCCTCTGATGCATTCATCTAGTTAGACGATTACTGAGTTTAGTACGCAAAAGATCACTTATTTGATGGTCTATGGTTTCTCTTTACAGCTCTTTATCAGTCCAGTTTTGCTTGTTTGTTTAACCACCAAAATAAAATTGCGCATAGTCCAAAAATGTGTTTCTAGTTTTTAAAACTTACACTGTTTGGATGGTAAAGCATTCGCTTTGTTCGAAATTATTTGTTCGTCGTTTATTCGTCAATTGTAAAAGTGGTCATTTCAAATGGTGCGAACATTATATCGAATATTTCGAACGGATCGGCATCTGTCAGTGTCAAACTAGCATAAGATTTTAATAGAAACTGCCAGAAAACCCTTCCTTTCTTTAAAGTTCTTACAAATGGCCAATGATTACGTGTACTTTTGTCGGCACACATTTTTATAGTTGCCGTCGAATTTTGGCCAACTCATCAAATTTTTTCTTTGACATTTTTAGCAGATCCCCCATCCCCAGTTTCGGAAATTCATTTATTGTGCATCGTTATGTATGATTTATGTTCGTTTTGGACTTTATTGATTTCTCTGTCATGAATACGAAGCTATATTGCGGTCCTCCGTAGCCTTATTGACGTAATTAGTCTGCCAAACATATAATTGTCTTAAATCCGGAGACAGACGTGACATTTTTCAACAATGTCTATAATTTATAAATACAAACAGAGTTTTAAGAAAAACATACTCGTATGCTACTATGTGGCTGCCTACCACTTTGCCGTTTACATTTTGTATGGCTCAGCAGCAACCGCCGAATGACTAAAGGGAAAACTAAAATGCCCTCCGGCGGCTAATGCCCTCCCACTAAACTCTTAAACCGTATGTGAAGCATTCGGGGAAATCTGGAGTCGGCATAGAATGTGCAATTTTTGTGTATGTGTGTGTGTGTGTGTGTAGAAGAAAGCTTTTCTATTCCCCTCCCGAAATGCTGTTTTTGTTTTTCTCTTGTTTTCATATTTGGGGTAACAAATCGCTTTAAAAATATGTTATAATTTCAATTTAATGTCTTCATAATGCCACAACAAACACCGCTGGCTGCCGGTTGGTGGTGCTGGCTGTTGTTGTTGGCTCATTGGCACACTCTGTTGCTTACCCCTTAACAGGCTAGAAAATGCTTCATCATCAGCCGTCTACTGTTGCTGCTACTGCTGCTAATGTCTTTTGGAGGAGAAGACCTTTTCAATGAAAATATATTTTTCGTGACACAGGCAGGCAGACATGGATGAAAGATGATGAGGCACAAACAAGTGTTGTCGTCTTCGTCGTAGTCGACGTCGTCCTCTTCGTGAAAAGGAATTGAAGAGGAAATATTTATGTTGCGTGCCACGTTTTGTTGCCGTTTATGTTTTACTTTGACTTAGTTGAATGTAGTACGCCAACAAAATGCCGCCAAATGCGGCGCAATGTAACTAAAATGTTGTATTTGATGGTTGTCACTGCCGCACGAACGACCTTTACGACATTGATTTCTTTGGCTTTTTTTTTGCTCTGCTCTATTCTGGTGTTGCTGCCACAAAAGCGAAGACTTGGTCGAAGATGCTGCACGATGTAGAATGAAGGGATAGCAGACGACGAAGGTGCTTCGATAGGAAGGAAGGAAGGAGGAAAGGAGGCGCAAAGTAACACTGCTGCTGGCTGTTGCTTTAATATAACGCACGTTTCATTTCAGACAGAGTGAGTCGGACATTCATTCCGCCAATGAGTTGTTACAGTTGCTATACTACCTACTGGCAGTGTTTGATGTGTGT
>JAHXMU010000314.1:52976-78341 GCA_019455685.1 Philornis downsi
TGCCAATGAATGTGTGCTCGAGAGGAGGTGAATGTACCCCTGTCACTGCAGCAACATGCACACACACACACACACTAAGCCACATACACATTAAGGCTGACCTACTTTCAGAAGCAAATGGTAGTGTACCTGGTGGATTCTCAAATTCAGTACAACCAGCATCAGCAGCCGCAGCAACATCACCTTTTGAATGTCTCTTTTCACAATGAAATTATGTCGCTCGCATCATGTTTATGCTGCTGCTGCTACTGCTGCCGTCCGTTGTCATTGCTGTTGCACTTTTCTGTGACATGGAAAATGTTAATATTCGATGGTCGTCGTTGCCTTCGCCATTGTCATAGGGAGAACTGTTCCTCTGGTTGGTTCATCATCATGATCACGTCTGTTCATACCAAAGTGAAGTGCACCACAAAAGGGCCAATGCTATTAATTATGGCGCTAAAAATGACATATGACAATTTTATAAAGACACCTTTAACAATAAACATTGAACGAATTGCTAGGGACATCATCCGTCCTACATGCTACATGCCGGCAGCAATATGTTGTAAAATTGGTTATAAATTTGGTTGACACCAAGGGTGCTTGATGGGCGGAGGGAGGGAGAGGACACCATTTTGCCGAACAATATGAAATAATGAGGGAAAATTGGAAAATTATGTTAACATGTACAACATTTTGACACACAAAAGTCAAAATTAGAATCAGTTCAAGTTTTCCATTCTCAAAGGGGAGAACAAGAAAATGTTTGTTTGAAAGCAAACGTACAATAATGCAAATAAATTTAATGTTAAAGAAAAATATGTGGACTGATTGTGCTACTTCAAGTACAGGATTATCCACTTAGTGTTTTCAAATCCGCCGATCTGGCAAGGCTTTAAACTGTTAAATACCTGTCATCTGAAGTGTTATTTATTTCGTGAAAGGTTGACGAATATGGATCATTTAAAACCAGAAGGACGCGTGAAAACAGTCAAAAGTTAGTACAAAAGTGGTGACCCAAATGTGGGAGGTTTTCGTGCATTACGAGATGATTACGGTCGTCATAATCAATGTATAGTGCAAGAAATTGGCAAGATTATAAAAAAAAATTGAAGGGACTGGAAGCGTTACAGATGTGGTCAGGCCTTTGCCTTTGCAGTAAATAATATGTGCCATTATTAAAACTGCTCCTAGGCATTTTCCAACCTCAAGAAGAAAATAAGATGAAGTGTTGCATACTCTTCTCTATTGAAAAGCGATTTTAGAGACTACCTTGTCAATGGGGCTGTCACATTTTTGGCTTTTATCTGAATAAAACCCAAATATTTCCCAATATTTCCAACGAATTGATGTTTTCAATTGTTGAATTATTTAATTTAAACAATAAAATAGAAATAGTTGAGTCTTTAAAAGTCATTGATTTTGAATTTGCGGAATTCATAACTACAGAATGTTCTTTGTAACAATTATTGATTCGTAGCAATTCTTTATTATTATGATTCTTATCATGTCTTATCATGTTTTCATCCCCATAAACAATCAATGGTATGTTATGTGCATACCACTGATCCTTAATAAAGGACATAGTGTCCAATATATCCTTGATATAAGTTAAATATAATAAGAGTCCTATGATAGAACCTTGAGAAACACGTCGATTAATGTTACGAAGAGTGGAGGTATTGTCATTGCATTGCATATACTGTGTTTTATTAAGGTTATCAATTTAGTGGTTTCGTTTCGTACATCTCTTGCATGACATAACCCCGTAACAAAAAGCCTGGTGCAGTCAGGTCAAAAGGTCTTGGGGCCAGCAGAAAATGGAGTTTCTGAATGTTAATTTGTTTGAAAAATTTCGTTGGAGCTCCGCCATAAGTGGTCTGGTTAAGTGTGCAGTTGCTCCATCTTGCTGGAACCAAATGCTGTTGAAACTAATACGTCTTCGGCGCAGTTCTAGAAAAAAAACTCTTTCAGCATCTGTAGTTATCGTTATTGATCCCCGTTTTGCGTTTGAAGCACGATTCATGCGCCACCCTGTACTAGGAGCGGAATTATATGCCAAAAATCATACTTTCTGAAATGTTTCCATACGTTTTAGGATTGTTTCAGGAAAATTTTCAATCTAACCCTGTCGTCTTAAAATATATTTGTTTCCTTGTGCCGACTTGGCACACAAATTGAGGTTTTTAAAAGTAAATATTTTTTTTTAAATTTGTCAAACTTCAATATAGAAGATTTTCCTTTACATTATAAACAATTTTGGAACTAAACTTCATTGGCTACTTTCTTATTCCTTATATAAAGTATAACCAAAATTCAATCTTATCTCAGATTTCAAGTAGAGCTTCTTTCCAGAACAGGCACATTACAGAACAGACAACTCACAATATTCATTTGGAGGAGGTCAGACCATCCTGCCACTTTTTCATAACTTTTTTGCATCGCATCAGGGGTGGATATTTCTCCAAAAGTGTTACTATTCTATATTCAATCGCTTGGTTTGGGTACCGAGGGTTTGCTTCCCATTTTACGCCCTAAAAGTGTGAATTTGCTACATTATTTTAGTACCCTTATTGTTGAAGACACACTTTCCAGATTCCTTTTTCATGGGTTTGGGCTGAGATATAATTTGTGTCAATACGAATATAACGAACTGCTCAGCAGTTTGTGAATTGGTAGCAAATTTTTCCAAATCAATTAATCACTTTGCTTTATTTTTGTCCCTTGTTTGTAATCTTTATTTCGGCGTCATATCTAAAGCGAACGTATTTCAAAAAATCTCATAATTCTATGTTGAATTGTTTGATCTGGTTGTTGCTACTTTTCTATTCGCTTAGATGGTCCGTTTTGTCCTTTAGAGATGCGAATTGACAGTAATCCGTTCACACTGTTACTTTTGCAGATGCATTCTTCGCATTCTTGATTCTTTCTTCCTTCCCTTAGCTGAATAAAATGTTTAACAGTTTGTTAATTTCTGACAAATTTTGTTAAATAAGTTAATTAAATTACTCAATTTTTATTCCTTGTGCAATATTTATTTCCAGATTTTCACAGTTCTAGCTTCAATCAGTTGGTCTGGATGTTGCTAATTTTCTCTTCGCATTTGTAAATCATTTTGCCTCTTTATCTACTTCAGCTGCTTTGATTATCACCTGAACCAAATATCTGACAATCTTTTAAATGTTGACAATGTTCAACTAATAAATGCATTGGTTAAAAAGAGGTCTTTCTTTCATTCAAAGTCTCTCTCTGAAACAAAAAATATACTATAGGGTGGCGCATAAGGAACATTAAGATTTGATCAGTGAATACATTTTTTGTTTAAGTCTTTTTATTCATCTCTTTACAGAATTAATACTTGTGAAATTTATGATGGAAAGGCTCAGCACAGAACAAAAAACCATAGTTGTTCAATTTTACTTTGAAAGTCAGCATTCGATTATTCAGATCATCTCGAAATTTCTTTCGTGTTCGAAATGCTCCTACTGCTCCAACAATTTACCGATTGGTTCAGCGTTTTGGGCAACAAGGGGCTGTCAGTGATCTTCCACGTGCTGGAAGTGACCATTGCTCGAGTGCAAGCAAGTATTGAGGAAAACTCCGAACTTGATGTGTAGGCGGTCTTTGCAAAGAATTTCACATATGTTACATCTTTTCCCATATAAGATGCAATTGGTTCACGAGTTAAAACCAAATGGTGCGCAAGAACGCATTCAATATAGTCGCCGTTAATGTTACTTATGCACCACCCTATATAAATGACAAAATTTTAAACGATTTTTCATTTTGGGGAACTTTATACGTCCTATTTTCACAGGTCAGTAGTTGTTAATTTCCTGCTCCAAATATTTGAGCTGCATAAAGAGAGCTGCTTTCTTCATTTCTGTACGTGTTAAATCGTAGCTTTTCCTTTCAGTCCAAAAGTATTGAACTAACATTTTCCCATTACTTTATGGCTGATATTTTATGGCTCTTATCACTTCCATATCTGAGAGTACTTCAGTGTGCAGTTTTACTTTTTGGAGCCAAGTAATCCTACGCTGATGGCTTCCATGAGAAGACCAGAAGCATCGATGGATGGCTGATGCATCCCTCGAAACTTTGGTGCTGTTTATGGTAATGTAAAGTAAAAACAGCTTAACAAAGTACTTTGGCTCTAACTAAAGGCAAGTAATATCCACAACAGACTCGAAGTAGAGATTAGTTTTGGTTGAGATAATGAACCAGAAATACTGCAGGATGATAATGGGTGCCGTGATAAAGGAGAAAGAGGAACGAACATCCATGTTTTCCTAACTAAATGTCTGATAGTAATGATGTATTGGTTGGCACAGCTAAGCTTTGACGTATGTATGTATGGAGTAAGAGCCAAAAGAAATGCAAATTTTTTTCTCGAAGAGTTTTCAGTTTCGGTATGATTATATGGGAGACACGGTTGGTTGAAAGGGATGGGTGTGGCGAGGGAGGGTGGTATATGGTAATCAAAAGGATTTTACCATACACGAGCAAGAAAAGTAATTTCCAATAAAAGCTTAGACGCCACGAGACTACTTTCCTCGAAGAAAACAACTTTAAAGTGAAGTAGACGCAGAATCATGGCTGACTTGCGAAACATTCTTTCTGATGACATTGAAAAATTGAGGGGGTGTGTTCACAGTCATGAGCAGTTCAACGGCATCAGGGCTAACGCCCCCTAAAGCCTGATGTGAAAGCAATATTTTTTTCCAGACGAAATCATCATACATCAAACTAAACATCTACTTGTGCCGTCTTCTTTCCTTGTCCCATCATAATTTGAAAGCTGTCGTTGTTTTATTTTTTTGCCGACAAATCAATTGCCTTGTGGGTGCCCCTGGGCAAATCTGTCGGGAGCTGGGATTTGCAGCGTAAATTGTTGCCTTTGTAGTTATTGAAATCACGAAAAACAGAGACCATTCTTTGTTAATTCTGTGACGACAAAGGGGAGCGTTTAATTAAAATCATGCTTTAGTGTGATTGGCAAAAAAAAAAAAGCTCAAAGAATCGTTTTATGCTACAGATTACCATAATGATGACAAACATAATGAATACCATCCGATAATGATCAATCATAATGACAAACGAAATGATGATGATAATGAGGCAGTAAATGCAGGGACTGTTGGTCTGTAATGCAATGGCTTTTGTGTCCTCTGTCGTCTTGTTGAAAAATAGTCGTCAACTATCGATAGGCTCGAATATGGAGACAGTTGAATAGCTGCACTAGCGGTGTGGTCGAAAGTTTTTCCTGAAACCGGGTTTTTTTATTTGTTTCAAGTTACATCGGGTTGTTCGGAAAGTGTTCTAGCCGTGAGTGGTTATAGCGTTTTAAAAAAAAGTTTCAAAAAGTGGAAAAAATGAGCGAAAGAAAGCAGTATTATTTCCGAAAAGGAAAAACAGCTGCTGAAGGCAATCAAAAAATAAAATCTGTTTATGAACAAAGCGGACCAAATGAAAGAACTTGGCACTTCCCCGTTACGGACGCTCCTAGATCAGGAAGACAAAAGAAAATGTTTCCGAGGAGGTGAGAGATTTAATTATTGGTTTAATGGTTTAAAAGATTTTCTACGGGCGACTTCCCCGTAACGGACGCTCCCAGATCAAGACGATAAAAAGAATTCGTTTCCGAGGAGGTGATAGATTTGATTATTGTTAATCCCCGTGCAACAGTTAGGGGAATAGCTGAAATAATCAAAAAAATTCAGTCTCAAACGTTCACGGGGGTCATAAAAGAGCTCGGATTTGTGAGCAACTTCGATGTGTGGGCAACTCACTCTTTCACCGAGGCTAACCGCTGGAATCGCGTTGACGTCTGGGATAACCTAAGGATAAGAAATAACAAAACACCACTTCTGAAGAACCCCATCACAGGGGACGAAAAACGGACAGTTTATAATAATGTAGCACCGAAAAGATCACGGAGGAAACCAACTGAACCCCCTGAATCCATCTCTAAAGCGGGCCTTAGGCCCAGGAAGGCAATGTTGTCGATTTGGTAGGATGTCAAAGGAGTAGCCTGTTTTGAGCTCCTCCCAACAAATCAAACGATTTGTTCGGACTACTAAATCGCACAATTATATAAACTGAAGGCGGCAGGCCGAGGCTCATCAATCAGGCAGAAGTCATCTTCCAAATGAAGATGAAAAAAGCATCCAATTCAATTTTATACTTCCTCGTCGCTATAGAAATTCAAATACAACAAGTGGAGGCCAGCTTTGGGGATTACGGTGGGTGAGGTAAAACTTCCCACCCAATTCTCCCATTTGCAGTCCACTGCGTTAAGTGGCCCTTTGTCTCAGGTGTGAAGAGGCGAACCTATGTCTCACCCATGGAAATAAATCGACGCAAAAATGTGGCTTTATTGCGGTGAAATATCGCCAAACATTCCATTGAAATATCTTCACCACGTTGTTTTTGCTCTATTGAAAGCAAACGCGGCACCCATCTTGCGTACAGCTTTCTCATCTTCATATCTTCTGTCAATGTGCGATGTATTAGAGCATTTTTTAAAATGCCTATCATTTCAGCTAGTTCACGCACTTCCAGCCGACGATCCTCCAACACCATTTTGTGAATTTTCTTAATCGTGTCTGGCGTGGGCACCTCAGTGTTGGACCACTACAGTATTCGTCTTGGCAGCTCGTACAGCCTCGTTTAAACTCTGATACTCAATAGTTTACAGTCGTAAACGAAGGAACAAACTCAACCAAAGTAGAATTTAGCTTGGCTATATTATTGTTTGGATTGAGATCGTTACATAACGGTGACCAATTTTTTACATGTTTACAAATTCACTGAGATCGTTTACTTTTGATGGCTCAAATACAAGTACAAACAACGTGGCGCCTTGATACTTAAAACATACGAGTATGTTTTATAAAGTTGCCGCTTTCACCAAAAGAATGTTTTTCTAACTACTGGTCGGCTAGTTCCGCTTTCGTAACTTCTTCATTACTGTACCTACAATCTCCACTTTTTACACTGATAGGGATTCGATTCCTATACCGCCTTCAAATCAGGGATTTTCACACAGGTTTATGGTCTATGGTCTGTGGTCTATGGTCTATGGTCTATGGTCTATGGTCTATTAGAGAATTATTATTTTTTTAATTTTTATACAGTTCAACAAAAAATTCAACACGACAATTTCAATATTCAACATAATATAAGATATATATTTCCTTTCAACATGTTTGGATAATCTATAAATTTTGCATTAATCTTTACTATAACTCAACTATGGCTGTTTGTGCAATTCAACTGTATGGATTTTTTTTTAATTCCTTAAAGCTGCTGCCTGAAGTCTTAAAGGCTCTTGTTGAACAGCAACAGCAACTGATTACTTTTGATTTGGTAATTTATGTTAATATTCATTTATCATACAATTTTCCTTCATATTTTTTTATCGCCATCATCTATTCATTCATCCATTCATTCATTCCTTTCATTTTCTCAGCTTTTGTGCGTTTTTTCTCTTTTTTTGTGATATTTTCCTGTGCAGTTTGTTTATAGATTGTATTTTATGATAAAAATCTATAGATAATTTCCTGTTTCAATAATTTCACTTCTCTTTTGGAGAGCCAAAAGGGGAATATAACGTTCCTTTTTTCTTTTTTTCTTTTGTGTGAATTTAGCTTTAGTCGTTACGCGTAGCTGAAGTTTTTCATTTGAAATGCACCCCTTCTTCACGATATGTTTCCCTTCTTCTGAGGGGGAGCTGATTGAATGACTTTGAGTTATATTGCTGCGGTTTTGTTTTAAGTGTCGACAATATCTGCAATCCAAAAAAAAAACTTATCAGATAGAAGACATCGCCGCTTCAAAGGCAAAAACTAAAAGTAATTGACTGATTTCTTTGTTATCGAAACAGGAAACAATTGAGAATTCGTTACAGTTAATTAATGAGAAAGAGAAACCTTTGCAGTTGACAAATAACTGAAGCATTTCAAAAAGGACTGATTCCTTTGAAGTGGCGGATTTGTTAAAAAAAGAACCCTAAAAAAGGAAACCTTGCCGTGATGTTTCTTGAACTTTAGAACGCTTTTGGGGTATAAAACTTCCATCATATATTTTTCATTCAAATAGAATGCAATGGAATTGGTTAGATATATTACATGCTGGCAAAACTATAGGTTTGGCTGCGTTGGTGTTGTCGGTAATAGCGCCAGTAAATACGTTTTTACCACTTTTAGTGGCTTTTCAATCCCACGCATATAATCATCATGCTACAGACGTCCAAGAATATATAATTCATGTATAGAATTCCCTTCAAAACATGTAAGAATTTTCTGCACCAATAAGCCAATCAATTGCAATCAAGGCCATTTTTGAAAAAAATTTTTGGGGCCGAAATTTTTCCTATCAGGTTAATGATATCTATGATTTAACATAGATAGTTTTTCTACACAATTTTTCACCAGCACTAAACTTTTCGAATGTGATAGTTTTCTACAATACATATATCAAAATCAAAACAACTTTCTGGAGACACAAACTCATAGAGTTTGGTAGAGTTCCCGTAAAAATATTCTCTAAGTTTTTGAATTTTTTTGTAAAGGAATATATCAGAAGATGTCAATTTAAACTTTATTTTCGGTTCAAAAAACTGCATATAGTAATTTTTCATGAGCGACATTTTTCATATACAGGGCGATGAAAGTTGCCTATATATGCCTATATATACTACAATTGAGGAATTTGGAGTTAACCTCACTCATGTTGTTCGATGAATATTACTTGAATTGCTCGAACGTATCGTAAATTGGAGCCTCAGAATGGATCGTGTTACATGCAGTTACAAGAAACATGTGAAAGAAATATTCTTGATAAATGTAAACACTGTTTATTCGAATATCAGTAAAGGTTCGATGAAATCGCATTTTTTACCTATTATTTGTTATTTTTATAGACATTCGTTATTTTTGATTGGTATTGAGGAGTCTTCAAGCGTAATTAGAATTATAAAATATGTACCATTTTAATCGATAACTTGTTGCCATTTTGAAAATAATTCCGTTATGTCTCTCTTGTAAAAACCCTTGTGCTTATTCTCAAATATTTGAGACAGTCGATTTTCAGAAGTTTTTCTTACGACGAATTTTTCATCGACATAATTATTTGTCATAAACAGGAACAGGTGGTAATCATCTGGTGTCAGGTTCGAACTATAAGGTGGATGCATAAGAATGTCTCTCGGAGCTTTCGATGTGTGTGTTGTGTCCTTGCCTTGATGGAACGCAATTCATTTTCTATTGCCCACAACTGACCCACAGACGGTCCAATTGTTATCAGTGTAGGTTCGAATTAAGAGTTCGGCCGTAGTGGAGCAGCTCAGAGGAGGTGATTCCCTGTCAATACCATCAAATAAACAGCAAACACTTTCTGATCAATATTGGCTTGACCTCCATGTGCGCCGGCTCGCTGCTATTCGACAACTACCATTTTTGCTTGATGTTATTACATGCGATCCGCCAGTCAACATACGTTTCAGAATTTTGTTGCGATTCAACAGCTATTCGTCGATTGGAATTCAATCCATGTTTTTTTCGGGTTAACTTGTGTGATATCAATTCATCGAGTTTGTTTTGCATCCAATCTTATTCAAGTGACTTGGCTTTTGGACAATCGAAACAGTGCTTACATGATGGTCGGACTTGACGATTTCCATTATTCTGTCGACATTTTCGATAATTGACCGTGTTGCATCTTTGCCGTCGAAATTACCGGAACGTAATCGATGGAATCATAATGATGGCTGTTACAGTGTTAAGACCGTATAAACTGGCTTACGTTATCGTCTTCACCGAAAAACTATTCTGAAATAAGGCCTATTTTCTCGTGACTGGTCTCTATTTTGGACGCTCACTCAAATAATATTGAATAAGCCGATAAAAAAACTGACCGAGTAATTTTTTGAGTACGAAATCTAGTGTTTCTAAAGCCATGTATCATAACCCGATCGTACTTACGCAAGCTTGTCTATTAGAAATACAAAGGATTAATTTTTACTACACCGTATATAATTTTACAAATGTAATTTTTCCCTTAACGCCATTGGTTTTTGGATGAAATAAAACAACTTCCATTACAAGAGGCTTCCTAATCTATAAGTACGAGGTGTGTCCAAAAACATTAACCTTTCGGTTATTATTTTTTTCTGCTATCGAAAAAATAGATCAAAGTAGTTGCATTCAATTTTGTGTAAAAATGTGCTCAAAAACACTTGAAATGTTGACAGAGGCATACGGTGAGCGTACTCTGAATCAAAAAAATGTTTCCAAGTGATAGAAGCTTTTCACAGAAGGTCGAGAAGATTTGAATGACAACGCTCGTTCTGGACGCCCCAGCACATCAACAACCGATGATAATGTTGAGAAAGTGAAGAAAATTGTTATGGAGAATCGTTGAATCACAATTAGAGAAGTTGCTGAAGCATATCGGTTGGCCCATGCCATGCAATCTTTTTGGGCATGAAGCGTGTGGCAGCGAAGTTCGTTCCAAAATTGCTGAATTTTGACCAAAAACAACGTCGCATGAGCAACGTGTATATCAGAACTGCTTCGAGGATTGGAAGAAACGCTGTCGCAAGTATATTATATCTGAGGGGACTATTTTGAAGAAGATAAAATAGAAATCGAATGAATAAATAAATATTTTTTAAGAAAAATGAAAATTCACTTATTTTTTGAACACACCTCGTATAATAGAACATCGCATAACAGATAGGAATTTTTATAATTTGTAAACTTTTGTGCGCAAATTACGAATCGCCTAAATATGAATCCGCCATGAAATTTATCAAAAACGTTTTTGAATATTGCGTGGAATTCTGTTTCAAACAGCAAATTATTGATTTGATACTTGAAACTTTTTTTTAAACGGAAAAATGTCCATTTGTTTGTTTTTCTAATACTCTGTTCTGTTGTTGGTGTAGCCAATCATCGACGGCTTTGGGCCTCCTATCGAATGCGTACTTGGGAATTGTATTTTGCTTATCAAAGTTTTTAAGTTCCCCCCCATACGGTTTAAAGCAAATATTTGTTGTTTGTATCCAAAAGCGAATCAACAATTTTTAAAACCAAGAAAGCCCTTAGAAGATAGAAACCGAGCAACACACAAGACATCGATGATATGGATCCATTAGAAAGGGTGGGTTAGGGGGCGAATGACCGATTTGTGAAGTTTCACCACAACTTTTACAATTCTTAGGACGCCCTCTTTCCCACTCCTCATGTGATGCGTGTTGGTTTTGCTGCAACTTTTGTTTTTGTTTCTCTATTCGGTGAAGAAGATAAACATCCACATAAAGACTTGAAGTGATGTGGGAGTTGGTGGTGGCACAAAGAAAAGCAAACATCGACAACACCAGCAAGAGCTTTCCAATCCGGACAAAAAGTGCTGAAGAAGTAATAACGACTTAAGTATTTACCAGACTATTTTGCATTTTACTGAGATCCTCTCAGTTGCAAAAGAGGAAAAAAGCAATCCCGAATTAAGGAAACAAATGGCAACAGAGAAGGGTTTTTTATGTTTTCCTATCAGTTGCTTACGCTCCAGAGTGTAGGTTTCTGCATGTTTTACTTTTATTCTGTTTACTTTGTTTTATCGATAAACGTTACCTCTGTTGTTTGGGTCAAATTTGGGTAAATTTACATTCATTTTCTGTCAGTTCTACTTGGATACATTCTATTGTTGGCTGGCCTTAATTTTTCATAGGAAAGTTAAATAATGCGTTTAAATAGTTTGGTCGAATATACAAAATTTATGAGATTAACATTTGCAAAGGTAAAGAAAAAAACTTTCAATATTAGGATTTTTAAAATTTTGAACAAATCGTCTTAATTGATGTGAAATGAGTTCGTCCTGTGGGCTTTTCTTGGTGCTGT
The DNA here is from genome assembly GCA_019455685.1 of Philornis downsi. Taxonomy (NCBI): domain Eukaryota; kingdom Metazoa; phylum Arthropoda; class Insecta; order Diptera; family Muscidae; genus Philornis; species Philornis downsi. The sequence continues at coordinate 64,862 of JAHXMU010000314.1, forward strand.
TTTGGAAATTTTGGGAAGAAGTACTTATTTAAGCGAATGTGGGCCGTAAAACGGTTGCAATTAATTGTTTTCGTGGAATGTGATGCAATATTCTTACTGCTCGTCATGTTACATAATTGAAGTAAATTCAAATGGTTAGAAAAACAGGTAAAAACAAGTCCAATACACATACTTTCGCTGGTGTTTGATTAGATTTCTTAAACACTTTTCACGCTCCGATACATTCTGTCAAAAAATAATAGCGGGTATTGATCATATATCAAGTATATCAGCCCTGAATTGCCGCAGATCTCTTAACGAGATGGCTCAACATTTCAACATACAGCTTATGTGGGTGCCTGGCCACAGAGACAGAGACACAGAGACTAGCAAGACTAGAGACAACCTTGCAGACTCCAGCCGAGTTAGAATCCGTGGGCATGCCTCTGGCCACTTGCAAGCTCCTACTGTGACATAGGTCGTTTTTAGTTGCAAATGGCAGGTGGGAGTCTGTCCGGGGCTCTGATCAATCCAGACAGGTGTGGCCTTGCCTCGATCTGAAGCGTTCACACACACTGCTGTTACTATCAAGACCCGACGTCTCATTGCTTGTATCCGTCATGATGGGACACTGTCTGATTGGAAGACATGCAGTGAGATTGAAGGTTGCGACTAGTGGCTTCTGCAGGAGCTGTGGGGATGAAGAAGAAGAGGAGTCAGTAGAACATCTTCTTTGCAATTGCCTCGCCCTGGCGAACAGTCGGGGATCAACACTGTGCTCTTATCTCTTTAGGGACCTAGGAGATCTGAATGATATAGATATTGTCCGACTTAAGAGCTTCTTGGGCCGCTTAGGATGGTTTAACGGGGAAAACTAGGGACATCTATATCTCAAGTTTCCATGGTATCGCAATGGTATGGCAATGTCTAAATGAGTCTGTCTATTCAGACTGCCACACTAACCTAACCTATCCTAACCTATTAATCATATGAAACGCCCGCTTAAATTATAAAAGTTATTTTTGTCGCTAGATTGATCCGACTATCCTCTATACAGTCAGACGGAGTTTGAGAGGGGCTGTCATTTAATTTCCTTACAAAGCTCTGTTTTGTCAGTTTATCTCTAATTTGTGATTTTCACAATGGATACAAATATCGAGCAAAAAACCTGTCCCAAATTTTCCACTGCATATGGAATTTCATGTGCTCGACCGCTGGAAATGTTACTTAAGACTTATCGAGTGGTACAGTGCATTCAAAAGCGGTTGATATAATGTAGGAGCTCTGCATCGCTTTGTTGATCTTGAAGTTAACATAGATAAAGGAAGCAAAACCGTGACTGAAATTCCTACTTTAAGTCCGACAGTTCCTGCCATTTGCACGATAGTTTGGGCATAAAAGGCATTGCCGCTCGACTAAAGGTCATTACATATGGTCAATTGCCGGATTTTAAGGGATTTTGTGAAGTGACCAACTTTCCACTAAAAAATTGAAACAGGTCAATATATATTCCGGCACTACAGAAAAATGTTTTCCTCCTATGATAAACCAATATAAAATTCCTGATGTTCATCTAATTAAATATCAGTTGATGCGGCGAAAAGTATCTTTCCATGCGAAGTTCATTTGTCTGGCTGACTAGTAGACACGGTAACTGTTGTAGAATCATACGAAAGTTTTTAAAATGTGTCAAACCTCCATATATATAGGTATATATAGGTACATTTTTTTTTTGTCAATCCGGAGATTGTAAATTAACCGATTTTCTGAAATTAAATTTTTTTCCTACAACTCTTAACTCGTCTATAAAAGCACACTAAGTTATTGTATTGCTTTGTAACGCTTGGCAAGACATGAAGAAATCGATCGATTAAGCGCTCACCTTCTGGCACCTCCCACACAAATGGCCTATTTAACCAAAATATTCATACGAGGGCGGTCCTTATTTAGGAGGTACCAGACCGTGAGGGGAGCGGCTATCCCGTCAATTTTTTTTTTTCAAAATTTACCATTGCATTATAGTGCAAATGTAATGGTAAAATTTGAAAAAAAAAATCTACGGGATAACCGTTCCCTTCCCGGTCTGTAACAAGTTGCCTAATTTAACCTGTCAATTTATATGTTCATATCTTTCATTCAATAACGCAAAGTTCAATGTGCGTGAAGACAAATTCGTATTTAACTACAGGGTAAAATGGAGCATTCTCCACGTATCAAATATATACACTTGGTCACATTGGGTCGTATTTGAGAATATATTTTGATATTTCGCTATTCTGAAAATCTTTTGAAATGTGGAGATACTGGTTACTGGTAACACTAGCCAAGGGCTTTCGTCTGGTGTATATTTGTTTGGTGAAGACTCCTTTATTTGTTTGCAGTGTGGCAGACTATTGTCCTGGGTTGTGGAATAGAAAATCTAAATCTGAATCTAAATCTTAGTCTGAAAATCCGAAGAGCTATTGCTGAGTATACATTTCGCTGTTGGAGAGTGCTTCATTCATTTAGTCACAGTGGGACAAAATATATTTTCGGATTTAAGAATATATTTTCATATTTTACTATTCTGCAAATCTTTTGAAATATGGGGATGATGGATTCCAGTAGCATTTTAATTTCTGCACAAGCAAATAGATCTGCGAATGTAAGCAATAATTTCACAGGCGATGCTAATACGGTTTATTTCTTAAGATTTTTGAACACCTTCAGTTACTTCTGTCTCCAGAAATGTGCACATAACAAATGCAACTTTTCGCAAAATCGTTCACAGCGAAAAGCGTTTAAACAGCGTTTTACAAAACTTCAGTTTAAAAATTTCTTTATCTTGTTGTCTCGTTTGAGATAATATAAGATAGAGGCCTATCCATTTCCATTTCAAAAGCAAAGTTCAATAAAATACACAAATTTTAATTGAACTTTTATTTCACTATAATGCTTGGACCTTGCCATTATGTACGAAATGCAACGTTATTGAAATGGCCGCCTCTGCATTACTTACAGCAGTGGATTTTTTCCAGGTAGTTTCCGAAAAACTGGCCCAAAGACACCTCCAGACGATAATCAGCACCAGACTGTCACATTTTCTGAAAGCAATGGCTTGTCCACAATCACTTCTGGTTTCTCCACTATCCCTTCTGCTTGTTGACGTAACCACCGGTTTTGATAACTCTGCGCTATGTTTTTTTCGCAAGGAAAAAATTCCACGGGGCAGTGATTGTTCGTGAGAAAATTTCGCGGTATTACAGGTTGTTTTGTATTGGCTCTCTATAAATTTAGCTAGACAAAAATAGCTTCAAATTTCAATTTAAAACGGTTCTTTTCCTTTCAAAAATTGTTTTTAAAAGTCTTTAGTACAGCTGTTTTGGATATGGAGCATACTTATAGAATTTTCCCCCGTATTCCCAAATTCCTTCTATACATTTCTTTTTTTTGTCTTGTACGAGTATAGATATTTCTAATTGGAAATGGAAGCGCACATATACTCCTTATATCGTTGAGCTTATAAAGGATCCTATAAAGGACGACTATGTTACTAGCGTTATACGGGAACGTCATCGTTGTTACTGCCGTTGTGGTGATAGTCATACGAGTGGTCGAAGTGCTTGGAGCTGTTGTGGTTGCGGTTTAGTTCCAGTGGTCGAATACAATGGTTACTTTGTATATGTAAACATGTAATGTTCTATGTGTAGCATTGGTGGCAATTCCACAAAACAATCGGGTCACAAGGGGTTCAGACCGCCCGATTGACCGACCGCATATGTGTGTGTGTGGGGACGTAGTAGTGAATGAATGAATGAGCATTTACGTGATTGTATTGTATATTTGTTGGGAACTGTAAATACTTGGGGTCATTTAGCTTTGTTCTTCTTGTTGTATTGGTGTTGTATTCTTTACAGTTGATCATTTTCTTGATTCGATTCCAGTGGCAACAGTACGAACGTACTTTCAATACCCTTAAGTGGGTGTGAATTTAATATTGAATAGGAGGACAAGATGCAAACGGAGCGGAGGCGGTGGGAGCATGAATGCGAGTTCTTACTACCTACCTTCCTTCAATGCCAATAATGCACTCTCATTCACACCGCACAACATCTGTGAATTGAACGTATGTGACTGAGTAAATTGATGGTGGTGGTCTGTGGTGAGGATGCGGCCTGTGTAGACGGTTGTGATGGTCAAAGCACTAAAATAGCTTCGTCGAAAGTGGTATGACGATTTAGGGAAATATGGAGTAGATGAGGATCAAGTTGGGTATCATGCGGGAATTTAATGTGCAACAGTTGGAAGTGTTATGTAGTTTTGTTTCTTATGACCTGTTTTCATATCTCCAACGATAGGTTTCGTTCGTATTCTAAGCGAAAGAAACCCGATTTGCGTTTTTTAAACTCCAGATTTAGACGAACAGTGACTTGGGCAAAAATTGCGTTTTTAGCGCTCTAAGAAAAACTATTCTATACTCGTATTACTATAGCCGATATTTTCACTGCACAATTCCTATTGGGTTTCTATTTTAGTAATTTAGTTTTGATAAAACCATACGAAAAATTGTCTAAAGAAGATGTACCAAAAGGAAAGTTCAGTTTCGTTTGGGTTCTGATGTTAGAAGTTTATTTTAAGTATAAAACATTAGAGATTTTTTTCGGATTCACATTTAAAACAATTCACTTCACACATTGATCTGTTTTTTAAGTGAAATCAAACTGGAAACCTATCAAACAATAGGAAACCTAATTAAACTTCGATATCTATTTCAGAACCTGAAATGAAAGTATAGCGTTATATAGTTTCGTTCCATATGATCTGTTGCCAGCACACCTAGTTAGCATTCTAAGCGAAAGAAACCCTTCTAGGCGAACAACGGCTCGAGCAATAACTTAAGCATTATCATTCAAAATTGCGTTTTTCTATTTTGAACGTGTTGTCAACTCTGCGAACGCGCATGTCAAAATTGTCACTTGCTGTTCTGTTTTCAAGTACGAGGGCGGTTTCCAAAACTATCCAACATAGCGTAAAGATGATGTCAGTAGTTAAAAAACATGTTTTAAGTTTGAAGGCGTCATATTGTTTAGAATTTTAATTTAGGCCCTCAAAAGTAAACGATCTCAGTGAATTTGTAAACAGGGGAAAAATTGGTCACCATTATGTAATTTCAATATTTCCATTTGAAATGTCTCAGTCCAAACAATATTAAAGCCGGGATAAATTCTACACTAGAGGAGTAGTTTCCTTAGTTTTCGACTGTAAAATATTGAGCAGCAAAGCTTAAACGAGGTCGTATGAGCTGCCAAAATGAACTCCGCAGTGGTCGACCAGTAGAGGTGTCCACGCAAGGACGCGGTTAAGAAAATCTACAAAATGGTTTGGATGATCGTCGGCTTAAAGTCCGTGAGCTAGTTGAAATGATAGGCATTTCGAAAAGTACTACACATCATATATTGACCGAAGGTTTGAAGATGAGAAAGCTGTGCACCAGGTGGGTGCCGCGTTTGCTTCCAATAGAGCAAAAACAGCGTTGTGAAGATGTTTCAGTAGAGTGTTTGGCGATGTTTCACCGCAATATAGCCGAATTTTTGCGTCGATTTATAATTATGAATGAGACATGGGTCCACCACCTTACACCTGAGATAAAGGAACAGTGAAAGCAGTGGACTGGAATGGGAAAATTGTGTCCAAAGGAGTCGAATACGGTTCCATCTACAGGCAGGGTCATGGCTTCTGTTTTTTTAGGATGCGTATGGGATTTTTTTTATCGAATTTTATTTCTTTAGAAAGGAAACCCCATCAAATGGCAATATTATGCTAATTTATTGCAACGTTTAGGTGATGAAATTATGGAAAAAAGACTGCATTTGGTGAAAAAGGAAGCGTTCTTTTATCAAGGCAATCCTTTAGTTCGCACTTTCACTATTGCAAGGGCCAACATTAATGAATTAAACTTCGAACTCACGCAACCTATTCGGCAGATTTAGCTCCCTCGAACAATTATCTATTTCTAAAATTGAAAAAATGGATCGGTGGTAAAAACTTTGCCGACAAAGAAGAGGTGGAGTCTACGGTTGATGGCTATTTTAAAGAGTTTAACAGTTCTTACTATAGACAGGGTATAGAAGCTATTGAATATAGCTGGAAAAAGACTGTATGTCGACTTCTACACTGACTGCTCAAAAATTAATAATCAGGTAGGTTTCGGAGTGTACGCCAAAAACCTAGGGCTAAGTATAGTAAGAAAATTACCTGATCACTTAGTGTTTATCAGGGCGAAATGTTGGGCATTAGGGAAGGGGTAGAATGACTGAGACATAACGCCTTCATCACGGTGGAGATTAACATATTCTCTAACAGTCAAGCTGCCATTAAATCCCTGGATTCTGTCTTCCTGAACTCAACATCTGTCCTGAAATGCCGCAGGTCTCTTAACGAAGTGGCTCATCCTTTCAACATTCACCTTATGTGGGTGCGGGGCCACAGGGACATACCAGGGAACTGCAGAGCAGATGAACTCGCAAGACTAGGAACAACCTTGCGGACTTCAGCCAAGTTGAAGTCTGTGAGCATGCCTCTAGACACTTGCAAGCTCCTACTGCAAGATGGAGCATATTTAACAATAAATAGTAGGTGGATGTCTGTCCGAGATTGTAATCAATCCAGACAAATGTGGCCTCGTCTAGATATGAAGCATTTACACAAACTGCTGTCGCTATCAAGACCCAACGTCTCATTGCTTGTATCCATCATGACGGCACATTGTCTTATTGGAAGACATGCGGTGAGATTGAAGATTGCTACTAGTGACTTCTGCAGGAGGTGTAGGGATAAAGAGGAAGAGGAGGAATCCATAGAACACCTTCTCTGCAATTACCTCGCCCTGGCAAACAGGCGGGGATTAACAATGGGCTTTTATATTTTTAGGGACCTAGGAGATCTGGACGATATAGATATTATCCGACTTAATAGCTTCTTGGGGCGCTCAGGATGGTTCAACAGGGGAGACTAGGGACATCCATATCTCTAGTTTCCGTGCCATCGCAATTAACTATGTAGTCTGAATGAGTCTGTCTATTCAGACTGCCATACCGGCCTAACTTAACCTACCTTACCATTAGCAAAAAAGCCATTCAATATTCCAATAAAATTTGTTTCAAAATTTGAAACGAAACGAAATTTGAGAGACCACATCGTATATCCTATCGGTACTACAAATGCCGTCCTGTTCAGTTTATATGCCGGCCAAAAATGCACACCAGTTTGTATTAGATTGTTACTGGCAAAAACTTATCTTGTCCCTAAGCTCATTAATGCAGGCCGATTTTTTCTATTTGTGACATCGAAATTACTATTGGTTTTCAATAATATCATTTTGTATTTGTTTATCTCAAGCTTCGTAAATTTGGTATACGGATATGACATTTCTCTTAAAAATCCTTTAATAATATAAGTACTAATGAACACTTCCAAAGTCTTTAATATATCGTAGAAAATTATATATCTATATAATAAGTCTCTATCTGAATAATGTTTAGCTTCGTTCAGAACATCTTCTAGCATCCCCAAAGTGTTTCAGATTAAATGCACTGAATCGTAATCGAAATTGTTTGTAACTTCATTTTGAAATCGAATTGATCCAAATTGAAATTGCAATTTCGTTTAAGATAGAATCTGAATTAAACAAAACAAATTAAAACTAGTTTCGAATCTGATTTTGTTTCGGTGGTGTAGCACAAATAAAATCCACTATATATCTCCAATAGATGGCTTTAATATTCTACACCTCGCGTTTTGTAAGCGCAATCGAAATACATAAATGGCATAAAAAATTTAAGATTTCGTATTTAAAAAAGAAACAACTTAAACAAGTTTATGATTGCTTGATTTAATGTTAGCAGCTAAAAATTTCACAAACAATTCACCTAAAATCATTTGAATAAGGCAAGAATAAAGTGCGAAAAAACAAACTCGATGTATGGATGCCAGAGACTTGGTTATGAGTTTCTAATGCACCCTCCTTATAAGCCGTACCTGGCACCGAGTACATACATACTACTACTTATTTCTGTCTTTGGCAAAGGATGTTACTGGTAAAAAATTTGCTTCAAGAGAAGTTTGTGAAAATTTGCTATCTCAGATTTTTGGGATAGGAACGAGTGTTCCTATGAGAGAGGCGTAGTGAAATTACCTTTAAAATAGCAATGAATTATCAAATAAAATGATGCATGTTTGATCCAAATCGAATTATTCTAACTATTCCAAAGAAAGCCTTTAACTTCACGCAATAATAGTACTACTTCTTATACAGCATTATCCATTTTTCGGTTTCAAGTAAAGTTAAATAGAACACATATAAAGCGTTGATTTCGATGCAACTTTTATTTCATTATAATGCGGGGATCTTGACATTATTTGCGAAGTACAAAGTCATTTAAATGGCCGCCTCTGGATTGGTCACAGCAGTGGTTTCTTTTGGGGTAGTTTTCTAAAAAAAACCGGATTTAATGGTATCTTTTGAACATAATGCGCACTAAATAATCACATTATCCGGATGCAATGGCTTTTCCACAACGATTTCTGGGTTCTCAGAGCCCCATATACGGCAATTCTGCTTGTTGACGTAACTACCGAGTGAGAAATGAGCTTCATCGCTGAAGAAAATGTATGTTGTCCCATGGAGAGCCCCCGTTTAAAACACTACTTTTGTAGTAAATTTTAACTATTTGTACGCGTTATTCAGTTGTTAACCTATCCATATTTGTAAGTGGCAAACCTTTCACTAATAACAATAATAATAACACTTCAGATGACAGTTATTTAACAGCTGACAGTCCTTCTGGACGGACGGTTTTGGAACCACTAAATGGATAGCCCCATGTTATAAGTATGCGTCTTTCTTTACAAATTTCAATTTATGCTATTGTAGTTTTTATTAATAGACTATTTTTTTAATTTAAATTTCCTGTTTCTTGTTTAGAAAGCTCCAAATTTTAAATCCAACGTTTTGAGTTTCAGAAAATACAAATTTGCAATGCGATTTTTTTTCCAATGATTAACATTTTAAGTAATTTTCAAAACAATACTAAGACGTTTCTTAACTAATGTCAGATCTTTTGGAACAATCTAGTCGTTGTTGAAACAAATGGACTTCATTGCGAGAAGATTTTGAATCTTTTCAGACACCTGCTAGTTTATTGTGAACTAATTGGTCTTTACCAATGTTTACTAGCTACCCCTCGTACCTTATATATAACAGATTTCCTTTTGTAGTTTCTTCGCCGATATGGCCATTGGCATTTTCTCATCATTGTCACGCTATGTCGTCAAACAGCTTCGTAGTCGTCGTTGTCGCCATCGTCGTCGTCATTGTGTCTCTGCCCATCACCATTTCCTCACCACTTTCGTTCTTCAATTTTCTCTGAAAATCTTATGGTCATTGTCGCTTTTCTGGCTGCCCATCGGCCACATTGCCACTCTTTGCCGTTGGTTGCCGCTGGCAGTTACTGCCGACTACATTCAATGTTGCCATTGCCAATGACGGCCTTTGTCGTTGTCGTTGTATTTGCCGGTGTTGTTATTGCTGTTGTTGCTGTAATCATCAACGACATCATTATTATTTGATTGCCAACCATTTTCAATTATTGCCAATCAAATGTTGCATTGAAGTGCTGTAAGTGCGTATATATGTGCACGAGTGAGTGTGTGAGAGTGTGTGTGTGTGCATGAATGTGTTAGAGCCACAAAGTGTTTGCCAGTATTTGATATTTTGTATTCGTCCTATCGGGTGAATTGCTCATTTCGATGATTTTAGTGTGGTATTAGTGCGCCTATACTCGTATATGTATGTGTATGTTGTGTGCCGATGTTTGTGTTTGTGTGTATGTATGTGTTTTGTGTGAATGTACATCAAATGCCATTTATATGCCGCATTGCAACTTGATTACGCTTGAAATTAAACTTTTATTGCGTGAGTTGTGAGCATTTACACTTTCATGCCTTCGATTTGCTCCTTTTATTATCTTATTTCCACTCCTCCGTCTGTTATTTTTTCGTTATCGTTATCGATATATTTGCGAAGGAAATGTTTACCAAGGAAAAGGATGAGATAAGAGAAAGCCATGACAGTTTACGTATAAATATTTAAACAACGGATTAATTGAACTCTTAAATAATTTGAAGCGGAATTTTGCCAATTGTAAACAAATTAGTAAATAATTGCCATAATTTACTACTAGCTTAAATGACCTGTCACAGTTTTAAACAGTAAACCCTTTGCCAAACAATTCCAATCGTACTTCTTGGCCTTCTTCCTTAATTACTTTCAAAGGGATTTAACCATCTGGGTCTTCTATCGGGCATTTCAAAAATTGAACAACATGCCGTGATTCGTTTTTAAGATATCACTAGTCAATACAGCGATATGAGGGCGGTCATGAAACTAGTTGATATGACATATAGATTGTGCCAGTAGTTTGCTGAAAAGTGACAATTGATTTATAAGATTGTTGTTTATATGTTTTAAGTTACAAAGCGCCACTTTGTTTATAATTTTTATTTGAGCCATGGAAAGTAAACGATGTCAGTCAATTTTAATTATGAAAAGAATGGTCACCGTTATGTAATTCAATATTTCCATTTGAAAGATCTCAGTCCAACCAATATTAAAGTCGAACTAGACTCTTCTCGGGCGAGTCTACTCCGTCGTTTACAACAGAGTGGACAACAGTATTAGAAAGCAGAGTTTGAACGAGGCCGTACGAGCTGCCAAGACGAACACCGTAGTGGTCGACCAATTGAGTTGAGGCTGAGCATCAGTACACTTGATCATTAAACCCCGCTTCTCAAAACGGCGTACCGAATTTTTAATTATGAAGGCGGTGGGAGCTAATCTTGAATTAATTTCGCTGCGCCATAAAAAATGGTGGTTGTCAAGAATATAAAAATTCGATATACAGTATGCATTCACTATAAGTTTCAAAAAATTCAATTATAACCCGAAAAAAAAACATTCATATTAGAAAATTGAAAACTTATATCTGCTTAACTTTGCTAGATCTTATTCGATACACTTATAAGGGAGCTCTTCGATTGTATGTGATAGTTATAAAATAAGATCAAAATAAATAAAATTTTCCAATTCCAAATTAAGATACGAGGGCGGTTCCAAACTAGCCAATCTGACGTATAGATGGTGCCGGTGGGATGGGGGGAAAAATTATTTTGCTGAAAAGTGGCAACCTTATCAAACATATGTTTTAAGTTTCACGACATCACGTTGTTTGATATTGTTATTTAAGTAATCAAAAGTAAACAATCTCAGTGAATTTGTAAACATGGAAAAAATTAGTTTCCGCTATGTAATTGAATATTTCCATTTGAAAGGTCTCTATCCAATCAGTATTAAAGCCGAGCTAGATTCTACTCTACTAAAGCCGAGCTAAATTCTACTCTGAGCGAGTCTGCTCCTTAGTTTACAACTATAAAATATTGGGAGAGTTTAGACAAGGCCATACGGGCTGCAAAACGAAAACCGTGGTGTTCAATCAATTGAGGTGTCTACGCCAGACATGGTTAAGAAAATCTACAAAATGGTATTGGATGATCGTCGGCTGAAGGTGCGTGAGCTATTCGAAATGATAGGCATTTCAAAAAGTGTCACATATCGTATAATGACTGAAGATTTGAAAATGAGAAGGTTGTTTGCAGGATGGGTGCCGCGCTTGCTCTCAATACAGAAAAAAAACAGCGTCGTGGAGATGTTTCAGTAGAGTATTTGGCGATGTTTCACCCTAATAAAGCCAAGTTTTTGTGTTGGTTTATAGCCATGAATGAGGCATGGGTCCACCACTTCTCACCTGAGACAAAACAACAATCAAAGCAGCGGACTGGATTGGGAGAATCGCGTCTAAAGAAGGCGAAGACGTTCCACCTGCGGACAAGGTCATGGCGTCTGGTCTTCAGAAGGGAAAACCCATCAACGGCAAATATTACGATAATTTATTGCAGCGTTTAGGCGATAAAAATGTGAAAAAGGCCACATTCGGGGGAAAAAGGAAGTGTTGTTTCATTGAAAGACAGTGCTCCAGTTAAAGCGGTGGACAGGAAAGGGGGAAGAAGGCGAAGATGGTTTCAACTGCTGGAAATGTCATGGCGTATGGGATTATTTTTATTGATTATCTTCAGAAAGGAAAAACCATTAACGGCGAATATTATGGCAATTTATTGCAGCGTTTAGTTGATTAAAGTACGAGAAAAAGGCCGCATTCGGCGAAAAAAGTGATATTTTATCATGACAGTGCTCCAGCTTACACATCCACAATTGCGATGGCCAAAATTTATGAATTCAATTTCGAATTGCTTCATTACGCACCTTATTCTCCAGATTTTGCTTCATCGGACAATTTTCTATTCGCAAACTTGTAAAAAAGGCTCGGTGGTAAAAGATTTGCCACCAATGAAGAGGTGGAGCCTGAGGTTGACGGTGTTTTTAAGCAGTTTGATAGTTCTTGCTATAAACAGGGCATAGAAGGTAATGAATATAGCTGGAAAAAGTTATGATAAGAAAAGATTATGTTGAAAAATAAAGAAAATTGTTCCCGACCTTTTTGTGTCTTCTTTGTTAGGTCGGCTAGTTTTGGGATCGCCTTCGTAAGTCGATTATTACGTATATGAAGAAGCCGTTTTCTGAAGATTAGTTGGGGCACGGATCGTGGTCCACGATTTTAGATTTAAGATGTTCTGCCCGGGTGCAGTTTATCTTGCCTATCCAAATTTGCTCGTATCCACTTGTTATACCATCACCCAAAGGAATAATGATATATGTTTGTTTTTTTTTTTCACTGTCGATATTACTTCCTGCCTCTCTCTGAAATCCGTTTGGCTGCACACTTCTCCGTGTGATGTGATGTGATGATTGCAAAGTGTTTGCTATAATTAGACACATCTACTTGGCGGAAACAGAGAAAACTATTTATAATGTACATATACTCGTACAAACACTTCAGTGTATAGTAAAATTTCCCCGCAAAATACTTTACCCTACCATCATATACTAATGGCACACGTTTCACGTTCCTCCAGCTTTCCATTGGCGGCGAGGGAAATCAACCAACCGCTTGTATTCATTGTAAATGCACGTTGTGTTGCGTTCAATTGCGTTGCTTTACATTGTAAGTCGGTGCGCGTAGTAACGTCGGTGCGTGTGTCCGTTTTAATTTCTAAGCGTCTGGAGTTTTGTCTGTTGTCTTGCTGAGAACTTTGTTGTAAGTATTCCTCCATCGCTTATTATTTAATCTGATATCAAAATAATTGCTAAGATGCTTGGAATGCGTACTAAAACAAAACGCTTACTCCTTCAACGCAGGCGATAGACTCTCAGGGTACACAACAAATATGAGAAAATACGCAAAGTTTTATTAGCTTCATTAGTTTAATACGATTCGACGTCTCAACTATGTGCACAAGTGGAGGAAATATGCACAGAGACTACTCCCATACCCAGAACCCAGACCACACA
>JAHXMU010000314.1:88091-109920 GCA_019455685.1 Philornis downsi
TGAATTCATGAATTTATGTATATATGAATTTATGAATGTATGAATTTTTGTGTTTATGGAGCTATGAATTTATGAGTTTATGAATTTATGAATTTGCGGATATCTTGAATCTATGAACTCCTGATGTCTTTGCATGTGTATCTTTCAGTTACTCTATCATACGCATGAAGTTCAACATTTGGTCACCCTGTTTATATCTCTGCAAGTTCATTCATTAATTTGGTCGAATAATTGAGAAATTTTTGTGTTTTATTAGTCAATTTCTGTTGTTGTGTTTGTTTTTTTTTGCGGTCTCTTCATTTCAATTTAGTTTGCTTTGGTTCACCGACGCCACGTCCTTTGCGTTTCTTGACTACTCGTGCAATGAATGAATATCTCTTGATAGGAAATTGAGTCATTTTTATGATAGGCCAATTATTGCGGTTAACCGCAGGAAAACACAACATCAACAACAAAACCATCGAGAAATGAAAAACATTTTAACCTAATTCCAGTGGCCTGACTCTATATTGTGCTCAGTCTACAACATAATCAAGGCAATGTTGTAAAACAACGAAATTACCAAGTTTTATACCACGTCAGTTATTTAACATTACATTTCTCGGGTCCATTTTATATGATTATTTCTTCTGCTGTCGTATTGCAAAGGAAGGCTATGAAATCTTGAAACGTTTTGGCTGGAATGATTATGGTTTATTTGCAGTTATGACATTTGCGATTTTGGTTGGCGCTGGGGTCTTTTACGTTCTATAATAAATTTATTTTAGATTGAGAAAGTAGCCCGATGAAGTAAAGCTGTGTATTAAAATTGTATTTTATCTACCTGATATCGGTTGGTATCATCCGTAATAGGACTTGACTGAAATACGCTGTGTATTTGCCCTGAGGCAAATGTAAAGCTTTGATTTGATATTATTATACGGTTTATTTATTTTGCATCTTATTTGAATTATAAAAAATTACGCTGAATTGCCAAATTAGGGTTGGCGTTACCTTGCAAATCTCATTACTCCTTATACAGAGAGTGTCATCAGTTGCTCTCCTATTAGCGTTTAGGAAATGATCTGGGGAATTAATAACATTTTATATGGTTTATAATAACATCTTCATTTCCTCCAGTCAATCGAATTATGTAAACGCTTTGGAAGCTGTCCTTGTAAATACGATTAATCCTTCAACTGTATTTTCTTTCCAAGTTTGCCCCCATCCTAGTTTTCCCCCAAATTCTAAAGCCTTTAGTATTTGTGCATATCGTTCACTAACATATAGTGACTGGTAACATATAGTAACTGGTTTATATCAAATTCCGACGCCAATACTTGTGAGATGTTAAGCAATTTTTTTTTAAATATTTTTCTGTATACTTAACCTTACTTTATTTTTTTTTTCTTTGCAGGTAAGAATGGCTTTCATTACAATATAATAACAGTGAGTAAAATAGACACTTATTTGTCTTAATAATCTGTTGTCATAAAACGTTCAAAACGGTTCGCGTATAAAGCACTTATAAAACAAAGCTTTGCGAACTGGGTTCTAAAAAACGCAAGAAAGTTTCCGTCAAAAACTAGCCGACTTAGCAAAGAAGCTACAAAAAAGTTAGCAAAAATTTTCTGTATTTTTCAAACATAATCTCTTTTTAGCTCGATGGCTTGTATACCGTGTTTATAGTAAGAACTATCAAACTGCTTAAAATAAACTTCAACCGAGCCATTTTTTCAAGTTTGGGCATATAAAATAGTTCGAGGGAGCTAAATCTGGTGAATAGGCTGCATGGTGAATCAATTTGAACTTTAATTCATTAATTTTAGCAATCGCAACAGGAGAGGTGTGAACTGGAGCATTGTCTTGATGAGACAACACTTTATTTTTCCCCGCGGCACCGTCTTGTTGAAACCACATATCGTCCAGTTCATAATCATCGAGTGCAGGCCCAAAGAACAAAGAAAAAAAACTCATCCAGCGTCGTTTTTGAAAAAACACGACCCAATGACGCCTAACAGATACTTTTCCCGGATGCAATGGCTTTCCCACAAACACTTCCGTGTTCTCCGAGCCTCTTGTGCGACAATTCTGCTTGTTGAAGTGACCACCGGGTGAGAAATGAACTTTGTCGCTGAAGAAAATTTTGTTCGATTGAAAGTTCACGTTTGAATCACCACTTTTGTGGAAAGTTTTAACTATTTTTATGCGCTCTTCGGTTGTTAAACGAGTCATATTCGTAAATAGCAAACCTTTCACCAAATAAATAACACTTCAGATGACAGATATTTAACAGCTGGCAGCCTTGCCAGACCAACGGTTTTGAAATCACTAATTGATAACCTTTGTTTAAGTGTTAATACAATGGAAATTAGTTACAACCGTACTTTATTTTAAACTTTATTGTGCTTAAATGGCTACCACGATTTGGTGTGATTAGAAAAACAGACGTATGAATGTCAGTGAAAGGCTTCCGCCTTCGGAAACCGAGATTCCGAAACCTATGGGCTTGGAAACAGGAGTAAAGATCTCCACTCACATCGCTGTAAAAATCCATTTAAATAGACCAAACCGCTTTGTAAACCCACATTTCTCCACTTAATTCGCTGTAAAATTTTTAGTTAAATCGACCACACCAATAAAATATTTCATATTTTTTTGCCTTTTTTTCCAAACCATCCACTGTATGCCGCATTCCGAATGCCACCCAATGTATTCTATCTAAACGTCCATCAAAATTGAAGCCATTCCGCGAAATTTAAGTGTGAAGTTGTAATCATAACATTACTAATGAGCCGGGGAGTGTACATTTCCCTATAAATATTTATGACATTTCATGCAAAGCCAACATTCACAGCCTGCATTCACAGGAAATTTTGCTTTCAATTAATTAATACAATACAAGTAATCATAATCAAAACTAACAGAGTTACGAACACAGTTTCATTATTACAATAATTACTATGAAATGTGAGATGGGTGGAGAGAGCACGGAGGGCGTCAACGCTCATGTGAAACAAAGGAATTGCATTGTATATTAGTGAACATTGCAACGAGTTCGGGTCCAACACTATGAAGTGAAATTGTGATACATTTGTGGGAATTTGCAACACCCCCTCTGCCCTAAAGCAATGACTTTTAGGCAAACCATCATCAGGCAGTCACGATTTATTATACGCCGATATAGCTAAAGCAACAATTGTACAAAATGAGCAACTTCTGCATTAATTGCCACAAACAGTTATTAAACATATTTTCGGTGAAATGTGATACAAATTGCGAATTTCACTCATGTTAACTATTTAAAGTTTAGAAACAACTAGAGAGGAATACAACTCGAACTGACGTATAGATGGTGCCATTAGTTTGGAAAAAATTATTTTGATGAAAAGTGGCAACATGTGTTTTACTTTTTAAAGTGCCACGTTGTTTAGTATTTTTAACGTCGTTAGTGAATTTTTAAACATGGAAAAAATTGGTCAACATTATGTAATTCAATATTTCATTTGAAAGATCTCAGTTCAACCAATATTAAAGCCGAGCTAGATGCTACTCTGGCGGAGTCTGCTCCTTCTTTTACGACTGTAAAATATTGGGTAACAGAGTTTAAACGAGGTGTTGTGATTACAGTAGGATGCTACTGTATCACTGCGTTTTGTGTTATCCTTATTCATGTCTAGAACACCTACCATCTCTAAGGTGATACCCTTTTGTGTATTTTAATAAAGGCGCGAGCTCGCTCACTTAACACAGCGCTCTACGTCACTTATGGGAGTTCAGATGTTACCTGGAAAGGGCAAAGATTTCATCTAATTTCAGAAGGAATACATATATCTGAGCGTTTCCTTACTTCTGATCACCACTTGGTGTATTACATTTATTTATATACAACCTTAACCTATTCTAAATTCTATTTGGCTATGCCATGTGTGACCGTAAACCAAAAATCACTTCTTGCTGATCAAGCGGACACTCAATCGGCAATTACTTAATGTGATTGTGCATTCACAGTTCAATCAGCCAAACTTGCTTTCGTCAACACTAAGCAAGAATCTAGGTGAACTAAAAAGTCAAGTCGCAATTACTCATTAATCAGCATAAGAGCAGCTGAGTTAGCCTTATGGCGAATTGTTTTGGGTCATCGAACACCAATGGTGTCGCCAATATTTGTTATTTACATATGAAATGCAAGACGAACACCGTAGTGGTCGACCAATTCAGGTGTCTACGGCAGACACTCCTAAGAATCTGAGCTAAATAGTACTGCGCATAGCATGAGCTAGCATAGCGTGAGCTATCTGATTTGATAGATATTGCAGTAAGTGCTATACGCTGTATATTGACTGAAGATTTGAAGATGAGAAAGGTGTGCAGAAGATGGGTGCCGCGCTTGCTTTTAATAGAGCAAAAAAACAGCGCCGTGAAGATGTTTCAATGAGTGTTTGGCGATGTTCACCGCAATAAAGTCGAATTTTTGGGTCGATTTATAACCATGAATGGAGATATAGATCCACTACTTCACACCTAAACAGTGGAAACAGTGGACTGGGATGAGAGAACCGTGTCCAAAGAAGGCGAAGACGTTTCCTTTTGCAGGCAAGATCATGGCGTCTGTTTTTACGGATGCGCATGGAATTATTTGTATTGATTATCTTCAGAAATTTATTGCATCGTTCTGGTAATGAAATTATGGAAAAAAGAACGGATTTTACGAAAAAGAAAACGTTGTTTCAGCAAGATAATGCTCCTGTTCACACATACACTTCTGCGATGGCCAAAATTAATGAATTAAAATTCGAATTGCTTCATCACGCACCTTATTCGCCAGAAATAGCCTTCACGAACTATCTTCTATTTCCAAACTTGGTAGAAGATTTGCCAACAATAAAGAGGTGGAGTCTACGGTTGATGGTTACTTTACGTTTGACGGTTCTTTCTATAAACAGGGTATAAAAGCATTGAATATCGCTGGAAAAAGTGTATCGAGAAAGGAGATTATGTTGAGAATTAAAGACAGTTTTTCCCAACTTTGTTGTGTCTTCTTCGTTAGGTTGGCTACGTAATAAAGGCTATGTCAAATGAGGGAAAAACCCTAATTGACGACATCTTTTTGTTAAAAAAGAGTCGAAATTGTATCTGCTCATAGTCAAATAATTAAAATTCCTCTTCGATGTCGGAAGAAGTCTGCTTCCACGATTAGTTCTATCCATTATCAACTATATTTCTCTTCCCTCGAATATCACAAACCTATACTTTATTGATAAAGACCGATATATCTTTATGAAAGTTTACTTCCGTTTCGGTTTTCATATTTTAAATTTTGATGGAATTGATTCGATTTTTGTTTCTGATTCAACTTTGAAACACAACTCACCTCACACATTGATTCGTTGTTTTTTTATCTAAAATTAAAGGGTAATGACGCCGATATTTCGTTTCAAAACCCTAAATTTAAAAAATTTAATTTTAAAATTCAATCTTGAAACTTGATGTAGTTTCGTTTCTGGGTAAAAAAAGGCGTAACAGAAAACTGCAGAAGCTAAATATGGGTTAAGTAATTTGTTTTCTGAATTTACTATACCAGGCTTTCAGAAATTTTCATAGTTAGTCAAAAATTTTGCCTGCTTATGAATTGAAAAATATCAAACGCATTACAAACGAGGCGTTTTATAAACCGAATCAGAATCAAAATTATTTCATTATCTTGATTCGAGAACCTGAAACGAAAATATAGCTTTATGCTGTTTCGTTTCTTAAACAGAATCAGAGGTGAAAGTTGATGTAGTATCGTTTCTGAGTAAATAAAAAGGTCTAACAGAAAACTGCGAAAAGTAAAAATAGTTCAAGCGATTTATTTTCTGAATTTATTATACCAGGCTCTCAGAAATTTGCACAGCTTGTCAAAAATTGTGTCTGTTTATGAATTGAAAAATATCAAACGCATTACAAACTAGGCGTTTGATGACCCGAATCGAATGTGAATCGAAAATATACTTTTCTTAAACTGAATCAGTGGTAAAATTTGATGTAGTTTCATTTCTGGATAAATAAAAAGGTTGTTTTTATGAATTGAAAAATTTCATGCGAAATACATGTAAAACGTCGCATTAATTAAATCAAAATGAAAATTGTTTGTAATTTTGTTTCGGGTGTACAAAACAGAAACAAAATTAAATATAATCCAAAAAAGAATTAAATGCGTCAAGACGCAACTTCACATATGTTATGTACTAAAACGAAATATTGTCAAAATCTTCAGGTGAAAGAAATTTCGTAAATTTGTATGCACACTTAAATTTTCTCAGTCATAAAAGCTCAAAATAAAAATTTTGTAATTTCGTGTCAACCACCTAATGTTTATAGAGGAGAATTTAAAGTATCTCATTCCTGATGCCACATCATTGGATGCCTTTTATCATAACAAGAAAGTCATTATTTTGAATCATGTTGCCATCATTTCCTTGTACTCCGATTCAAGCGATTTCCTTGTATTCACTATGAACTCATTGTGTAGGCTTTGTCATCGACCTCTGTATCTCTTCTTCATCAGAGGTATTTCGCTTGTATTTAGTAAATCTTGAGATGTCACAGAAGTTGTCTGTTCAGGATATCCAGGGACATGACGAAAGATTTCCGTTTAGGAAACCTAGCGTTTTGTTTAAGGAAATCATGTGGTTGAGTACTTATCACCAGGCAATTCTGCCACTTGCTTTCAAAACCCTTCTAAAGCATCTATGCTCTGTGTGTCCTGGTTTAAATGGAACCTAACAGGAAGAAAAGGATGAGACTGCCGTCTGTTGTTATTTTAAATTTTGCTCAAAGTATAAACAAAAGCAGCAGCAACACAATACGAAATTATATCACACAGAGAGATAAGAAGTTATATCATTCATCACCAGGACGCAGTTTGTAGGCGGCAGCAAACATTCTCGTCACAATTATCATCAGTTTCATCATCTCCATCACCATCATCATTGTCACTGTCATTACACTCACAATCGTCGTTGCCATTATTGTCTTCGATAAACCATCGAAAAGAGAAGCAGTCACTTTAATTTTACACAGAGAAAGTAATAATATTATTAACAATAATCATGATAACATTCATAGCAATAATAATTATAGTATTTATTAATAGCAAAATTCTCCTAATTTGATATTCGACTCGCAGCGGGAGGTGAAGGGGAATGATAAGCGAACAAACTTACACATAATCTTAGCAGTAATAATAATAATAATATAATTTTGTAATTAAATTTGTATTTTACAACATTGCACTAACTAAAACTACTTATGAAGTCTACTGAGGCTTCAGCGGAAATGAAGGAAAATAAATTGTGAAGCTGTGATGGCCTGGGCGAAGGGCTGACAAAACATTTCGTTGAATGGGGTGGTGAACTTTTGAACTTTTAATTAGCTGAAGACAGATAGTCATAGAATCGCAGAACCCTCAAATTATATTGGAAATTTCGAACTATGGAATCAAGGAATCACAATCAAAAGCGTTGAATCATAGAATGATGAAATTGTGGAATCACCCAACCTTACTGTCATACGACCACACAATCATAGAATTATAGAATTCTAGAATCATAAAATCATAGAAAATCATAAAATCATGGAAACATATTATAGAATCATGGAATCAAGGATTCATAGAATCATAAAATCATACGATCATAGACTCATAAATCATACAATCATGGAATCATGGAATGATGGAATCATAGAATCGTAGAACCGTAGAATTGTGGAATCATAGAATCAATGAATCAATAAATCGTCGAGCCATTGCAACATATAATCATAGAATCGTAGAATCAAAGAATCATATAATCATAGAACCATTGCACTATAGAATCATAGTCATAGATTCATAGAATTACAGAATCACAGATTCATAGAATAATAGAATGATAGAATCAAAAAAAAAATAGAGTCATAGAATTATGGACTCATGGAATCATAGAATCATAAAATCAACTAGTCATAAAATCATGGAATCATAGAACCATAGAATTATAGAATCATAAAATCGGAGAATCATAGAAACATAAAACCAGAGAGTCATAGAAACATAAAATCATAGAATCATAAAATCATAGAATCATTGCATCATGGAATCACAGAATCGTATAACCATAGAATAATAGAATTGTAGAATCATAGAATGAAACCATATAATCATAGAATCGTAGAATCAAAGAATCATATAAGCATAGAACCATAGAATTAGGAGCATAGAATCAGAAGCATAGAATCAGAAGCATAGAATCATACAATCACAGAATAATAGAGTAATAGAACGATAGAATCACAAAATCATAGTCAGAGTCATTGCGTCATAGAGTCGTAGAATCATAGAATGAGGGAATTATAAAATCATAAAATCAACTAGTTATAGAATCATGATGTCATAGAATCATAGAATTGTGGAATCATATCATCATAGAGTCATAGAATCATAGAATCGTAGAATCATAAAATCATAAAATCATAAAATCATAGAATCATGGAATCATAGAATCCTAGAATTGTGGAATCATGGAATTATAATATAATAATCGATTCATAGAATCAAAAAATCATATAATCATAGAATCAGGATCATGAGATCATAGAATCAGAGAATCATAGTCAGAGTCATAGCGTCATAGAGTCATAGAATCATCTAATTGTAAAGTCGCAGAATCATAAAACGACAGAATCATATAATTTTAAAAATTCATATACCTATAAATACTCGTCCTTTTTGGAAGAATAACCGTGAAACTGTACAAAAAGTACAAAGCTTTAAAAAAAGGATTGAAATTGGATTGGAATTGGTGTCATGTAAAAATTGTATGAAATTATTTTGAAAATAGACTACAGTGAAATAAACAAATATTAAAGACAGATGATTTTTGTCTTCGGCAACCTTCAGTGAAATCTGTTGTGCCCTCTAATTAACCTTCTGGGCAATTAGTTAAAATTGCTAATTGGTGATTTGGATATTCTACGGTTTAAATATTCGTTGTTGAATGTATCTGAATGTATGCAAACATCGAATGTATTTCAGAGCAATATTTTCATTATTTCAGTGAATATTTGATGGAGAGCATAGAGAGTATATTCCCAAAACAAATTCATTAGTTTTATTTCACACTGCTATTGGTTACTCAAAGTATGTAGTTGAAGTTCCTTCATCCTGTTCTTCGCTGCCTTAATTTATGTTATTTTTCCCAATGATATTAAATACTTTGATTTTATGTATTTCCTTTTTCTGATTCCATCAGTTATCCAAATGTCGCCAATTTTTCAGGGTTTCTCCCATATCTGCGGCACAGATATGAACATTGCCATATTTTGCTAATTACTTATGCACATTCAAATGAAAGCCTATTGTGTTTGTGCATGTACTGGAATTATATGAGCCTGTTCCTTTGAGATGCTAATCTCTTAACCTTTCCCCTCTGAGAGCATTCAATTCAGTCTGGTTGGGTCCCAAAGTCCCATTCCAATGGACATTTCAATTCGCTACACTCACTCAAACAAATAACTACAAAATCCATCGCATAAATTAATGCAACGGAAAGGAAATTCCAATAGTTATTAATGATATGCGTAACTAATAAAAGACTACATAAATAAAGATGAACACTCAGAGAAAGGGCGAATGGGCGGGGGGAGGAGGAGTGTAGAGACATAAAATAATCACATCATATCAAAACTCATCACACACAAACAGCACTTTCCTTATGCTCCATAAATTCCTTAGCAAATCCAACAAGACCCAGTGGAAATATTGAAATGTTGTACGGTGGCTGTAACAGAAATTCATATTAAAATGTAAAACATGACATCATCATCATCATCATCTGCAGCAACAGCCAACACTATCACCCGCAGACAGAGGAGACAGACAGACAGACAGACTGAAGATATAGATTCCATTGGAAACACATTCGTCGCAGTTGCAAACATAACACAGTCTATATGCGTATTAAGATTTAGATGTATGTATTTGCGTTAGTGTTAGTCTACATTATCCTTTTCACATTTATATCAAGATAGTTTTAACTCGATATCAACTCAACACTGTGGGTGAGTTCCCCTCCATCCTATATTGATATCACCGTACCGCTTCTTCCTGTTTTCCGGAATACCACAACGTCAGGAAAAAAAAAACAACTATAAATAGCGGATTTGTGTGCAGGAATACGACCGTTCGTTATATCATCATACCACTACTCTTGAGTAATATAGTTCCGTAGCATACATTGGTAGATATATCATCAGTGTGATGTCTCTCCGTGATTGTCGTCTGATAAAGCCAAAATAATGTTATAAAAAAAATTGTGATTTCGAGAGGGAAAAAAGTCTCATAATATTTGCAGAATTTTGTACAATAAATATATGTTCAACCGGATATTTGCATGCGATGGTCTACTATACGAGTATATGAACCCACTTCTATCATACAATCCAGACACATTGATGATCAAACATTTGTATAGCAGAAAAAATGACTTCACACTCGTTCAAAGAATTGAGACAAGCAACTCCAATGGAACTGTTGAGAACTTTTTTTCTTGAAGGGTTACATGACTCTTGATGTCATACACATGGAGGGAATTCAAAGTTTGCAAAGTTTAAAAATTTATTGACACGATTTGAGAGTCTCAAAGTGTTCAATACAAATACATGGAACTTAGTTATACATTTGCACAGCTATCATCAGTATCTCTTATAACATTAATTAAATTTAAGGAGAATCTAGCGGCAAGTACACAAACTGGTATTGTGGGAAAACTTGGAACGTCTTCTCAGGTTGAGCCACAAAGATCGGATACTATTTCATCTCGGTCCATGCAAATCAACATCTCATCTTAAACCCATCTTACGGATTGCAGTGTGCACATTTCTTCAGGTATACTTACAGGATCTCTGTAAAATTCGATATGAGCACTTTCTACCTTTGCTGCTGCTGGATATCGGGCAAGCTTTCTTCATAAGATAATGTAGAGAAAATCTGTCTCTTACTCGATGCAACCCGGAATGTAGCCGTTTTAATATTCGGTCGTACATATACTCTGTCCAAAAAGTACTTGGAATTATAATTCCTTTAAATAAATTGTATCGCCTTCAAAATAGGCCCTTTTCGAAATAAGACTTTATTTCAGCGAATTCTCTTTTATGTGTTGTATCGTTTAAAAACAGTAATTTCAGTTCTAGAACATCAGCCGGAGCCATATTAGGTGAATACGGCGGTTCTTTGATGATACTTCCTGAAATTTCGCCCAGAAATTCGTCTACGAAGTGTTTAACAAAAAAAGGTGAATTTTTTTTTTTAATTTTTCGGATCCGTCTTGGTCACACCAATTTGACAAATGCACATTATATAAATAAGGGTTTAAGCAATATTTGTCCTCTATGTAATAGTGCTTGTATTGACATCAGCCATATCATTTCTACATGCACCTTCCTTAGCCAGCAGAGGTTATCAACATTCGCTAATGAAGATCCCATCGCTCTCATCGCTAATCCTTCAAATAGAAATATAAAATTAATTTTAGATTTCATCAGAAAATCGAACTTGTATGTTAAAATTTAAATTACTTAAAAAAACTTTATTTTCTAATACTTCTCATCTTGTATTTTAAAATATTATTACGTTAGCTGAAGGCCCCGGTAGCCATGGCTAATTCTTTTTTAATATAGTTAGCCTTAAGTTTCTTCAACTTTAAGTTAGCTTTATATAAATAAATAAAGATGAATTTTCTAACTTCGCAGGCTATATTCGACTTTCGATTATTATTTTTTTTATGCCGGTACACTCATCTCGAAGATATGTTGACGGTTTTATCCATATAGCATGTTTAGTT
Organism: Philornis downsi; assembly: GCA_019455685.1. NCBI lineage: Eukaryota > Metazoa > Arthropoda > Insecta > Diptera > Muscidae > Philornis > Philornis downsi. Next base: position 99,935 of record JAHXMU010000314.1, read on the forward strand.
TGTTTGTGAGAGGCATGAATAAGACAAGTATTTTGCGTGTTCGGCGATTTTCTGCTATCGAAAAAAATGGATTAAAGCATCAAATTTTGTGCAAAAAATGGAATTAAGATCTCGAAAACGCTTGAAATGTTGACAATGGCATATGGCGAGACTACTCTGAGTCAGAAAAATGTTTACAAGGGGCACAAGTTTTTCACAGAAGGTCGAGGAAATGTGAATGACGACGTTCGCTCTGGATGCCCCAGCACATCAACAACCGATGATAATGTTGAAAAAGTGAAGAAAATTGTTATGCAGAATCGTCGAATCACAATTAGGGAAGTTGCTAAAGATGTCGGCATATCGGTTGGGTAATGCCATGCAGTCTTTTGGGCATAAAGCATGTGGCAGCGAATTTCGTTCTAAAATTGCTGAATTTTGACCAAAAACGCATGAGAATTGCTCAGGAATTATTGAATGACGTCACCGATGATTCAAATTTGCTTAAAAGGGTGATAACTTGTGACGAATCATGGGTATATGGTTAGGACATCGAAACCAAAGCCCAATCGTCCCAATATAAGAGTCCAGGAGAGCCAAGACAAAAAAAGGCACGCCAAGTTTGATCAAATGTCAAGGTTTTGTTCACTATTTTCTTCAATTACCATGACGTAGTGCATCAAGAGTTTTTACCACAAGGTCGTACGGTTACCTTGAAGTTATGTGCCGTTTACATGAAGCAATACGAAAAAAAACGTCCGGAATTGTGGAAAAAATGCATGGCTTTTGCATTATGATTATGCACCTGCTCACTCATCTTTGCCTGTGAGAGATTATTTGGCCAAAAACAACAACGTTTTTACCCGATTTGACCTCCTGCTACTTTTTCCTGTTCCCAAGATTGAAGAAATCCATGAAAGGACGGCGTTTTGCGCCGATTGAGGAGCCACCGTATTCACCAGATTTGGCCCCCTCCGACTTTTTCCTGTTCCCAAGATTGAAGAGACCCATGAAAGGACGACGTTTTGTGACAATTGAGGTGATAAAAACCGAATCGCTGAGAGAACTTAAGGACATATCAAAAAGTGCATATCAGAACTATGTCGAGGATTAAAAAGAACGCTGGCACAAGTGTATTATATCTGAGGGAGATTACCTTGTAGGAGATAAAACAGAAATTGATGAATAAATAAATATTTTTGAGAAAAATTAAAATTCACCGTATTTTTTGAATACACCGCGTACGTTATGAAAGGGTGCTTGGTACAAACTTCGAAATATTTCTTTGTAAAAATCAGGCTTTTTCCATTGAATTTAATCCCTCAAATGCCGTTTAATGCCCATATAATATTCATTATATGATATTCTGCCAAGAGCTCTGAGTGCACTACACCGCGATAATCTAAGAGAACAGTCAGCACTATCTACTTTCAATCGATTCTAACATGTCTTCGTGAACTTTACGCAATTCATATTTCTGAAGAAAATTCAGTTATTTCGGAACTAGTTTAGCGTTTAATACCCAAACAATCATGTAAAGTGCTACGAATCGATTCGTGAAACACAAAGGTTTATCGACTGTCTCTCTCAATCTTAAATGACGATTTTCAGCCAACATTTCCTTCTCCTTATCGATGTTAAAATAAGTAGAAGACGTTCCATCACATCTCGATCGCATTTGAATGCATTGTACCACTCAATTTTCAATATAAAATTTGAGACAAATTACATCCTGGATAGTTTTATCTATTGTAAAAATCAAAACTTAAGATGAATTTACAAAATTCAGTACTGTAAACACACAAAATGACAGATCGTGTTCAAACCCGAGCCAGTATACAGAACGTTTGTGCCAACTTATCGACCAAAGGAATCTTGACAATCCTTTTTAAGCGGAGTTTTTGAATTGTCAATTTTCGGTACATCCTTAACATAATGAATGTATAATTCGTAGTTAGTCATCTCCAAATGTACGCAATATTATTTGCGAATTTCCTTTTTGATACGTCTAAGGGCAATGATAAAAGGGGGCCAAATATTTTCGAAAATGTGGCACAGAAGCACATACAGGAAAATGTAGGGCCACACAAAATTCGGAACTAATATACTCGTAAATCACTTATTTGATAAAGCTTGTCTCGAACTAATTCACTTTCGAGTCATCGTTATTTAAAAGACGTAGACGTCTCTAACAAAATCAACCCCCTTATAAAACAGCTGTTTGTGCTCGAAGTTTTATCAAATGAAAATTCGGTAGTTCTGCCTGTTTTAATTTTCTTTATTTAAAAACTTCAGTATATTGTAAAAGCATTCCAAATTTTAAGAAAAATATAATATTATTCTATGCAGTCACACCCTGCACAAATATGACTTGATTGTAATTTATCCTATTCTTGACGAAGGTCCGTTTTTAAGGACTCATATTCATATTTTTTAATTAACACTTTGGCCCACATGGAAAATTCAATTGTCGATCGCATTTGAATGCATTGTACCACTTAATTTTCAACATAAAATTTGAAACAAGTTCCTTCCTGGATATTTTTATCTATTGTAAAAATCAAAATTTCGGATAAAATTACAAAATCGAGTACTGTAAACACACAAAATGACAGATCGTGTTCAAACTCGAGTCAGTATACTGGACGTTTATGCCAACTTAGTGACCAAAGAAATCTCGACAATTCCTTTCAGGCGGACTTTTGGAATTGCCAATTTCCGGTGCATCCTTGGCAGAATGTGTCATTCATAGTTAGTCACCTCCAAATGTATGCAGTATAATTTGCGAATTACCTTTTTGATACGTCTAAGTTCAATGATAAAAGGGGGCCAAATATTTTCGAAGATGTGCCTTAGAAAATGTAGGGCCACATAGATTTTGGAATGAATATGAATCACTTATTTCATAAAGCTTGGCACGATCTAATTCACTTTCAAGTCATCGTCATTAGAAAGAAGCTGAGGTCTGAAGTAAAATCAACCCCCTTATAAAACAGCTGTTTGTGCTCGAAGTTTTATCAAATAAAAATTCGGTAGTTCTGCCTGTTTTAATTTTCTTTATTTAAAAACTTCAGTATATTGTAAAAGCATTCCAAATTTTAAGAAAAATATATTATTATTCTATGCAGTCACACCCTGCACAAATATGACTTGATTGTAATTTATCCTATTCTTGGCGAAGGTCCGATTTTAAGGACTCATATTCATATTTTTTAATTAACACTTTGGCCCACATGGAAAATTCAATTGTCGTTAAGTCCGGGAAATATGGCGAATTTTGTTTTTGATGAAGAAATAAAGCTGACAACATTTTCTTGTAAAAGACTTTGGGTTTCACGCGCTTTTTGGGAATGTGCCGCGTATTGTTGAAACGTCCAAATGTTTCTCTCAAATTGTTTCGACGCCCAAGGTAACAAAGCATCGTTTGAAATATTTGCCAGCAGATTTGTTAATTTATTTTTTCGTCCTGTTGAATGAAAACGTGTTGTGAGCGTTCTGCGACAGCTGCCGCGGTTCAAACTAAAATTATCAATAGATAGTCCAAGTGTCGCACACCGTGGGTAAGGCCTTCATGGCGAGACTCACGTAAACCCCCTGTGTACTTCTTATGTTAGCGCTTGCTTTCACGAGCAATTTGCTGGTCTAAATTGTCATTTGATTACTTCTAACTATACACGATATTTTGTTTGTTTATATGTTGCTGTACCTTAAAAAAGTCATTTTTTTTTTAATCAGAAAATACCAAATTTAGGAACTCGCCGCCATTGTTTAAGTGTTTTAATATATTTGCTCTTGCTAGGCGAACTGCCTTTTGAGCAGGTATTAAATAATGCACTGTATTTGGTGAAGACGTGAAAGTGAGTTGGATTTTCTATATGCGTCTCATGCTACGAGCAGACACATTGAAATTTGTCAACGGAAATTTCAATTTGAAATTTGCTTTCACTGTACGACCTTTTTCTGGCGATGTTGCTGTTTTTGGATTACCACGTTCACGGCGTTCTTTGATTCTATCGGTATCATTGTAATGGTTCGATTCACAAACAATTTGAAAAATTTATCGTCTGCGATTTTTATTTGAAATACACTTAAAAGAGGATAAAACTTTAGAACAAAAGTCGCACTCCGCACATATACCCAGTATTGCGACACCATGAATTTTATCGTAGTGAAAAGTAAAAAAAACTTAAAAAATAAAGTATTGGGTTGTTCGGAAAGTTGATTCGGTTAATTCGTTAGTTTACCATACCTCACTTCTCATGACGTAGAGTTCCTTTAAATACTATCATAGCTTTTTCCCACCCCTTCTCTAAACTGTTTACTATTGTTTGCTTGTGTTCTCGTTCTAGTCGTGAGTGGTTACAGCGTTTTAAATAAAAGTTTTAAAAATTGGTAAAAGTGAGCGAAAAAGAGCATTTCAGGCATGTTATGGTGTATTTTTCCGAAAAGAAACAACGGCTGCTGAAGCCAGCAGAAAAATAAAGTCTGTTTATGAAGAAAACGGGCCAAAGTAAAGAGCTTGTCAGCAGTGGTTTAAAAGATTTTCTACGGGCGACTTCCCCATAGCAGACGCTCCTAGAAATGGGCGAAAAAAAGCAATAGTTTCTGGGGAGGTGATAACTGATATAATCGAAAAAATCAGTCTCATTCGTTCACGGAGTCATAAGAGAGCTCCGATTTGTGAGCAGCCTCGATGTGTGGATACCTCACTCTCTCACCGAGACATCACACTGCCTTGCGCACCCTTCAGAAACTGTGAGAGCTTGGATGGAAAGTTTTACCTCACCCACCGTACTCGCCAGAAATCGTCCCGTCCGACTATCACCAATTTCGCGGTTTTTAGCAATCACTTAAAGGATTTGAATTTACATAACGACGAGGAAGTGAAAAATCAAATTGAACGGGTTTTTCAGGAAAACCACGAGAGTTTTATGTGAGAGGAATTAAAAAGCTCCCAGAGAGGTGGAAAGAAGTTATTAAAAAATACTATATAATATATTAAAATAATTGTTTTCTTGTATATAAATTTTTAAATAAATTTCTTTTTAAAACCGAACAATCTGATAATAATTATTCGTAATTAAATAAATAACTAAACAAATAGAAAAAATTAAAAATTAAAAGGAAAAACTTAAAAAAAGAAAAATCGACTGACTTCTGCATGGTATTCTTTTCTGCAGCGCTTGTTTCAATTTCGGATTTCTACCCAGTTTTACGAGATGATGAATTTCATCAAAGTAAGGACTTAATCCAACTGATTGACTGAATTTGTTGCGATAAAGGGGCCAAAGGAACGGATTCAGACAAATCATATGAAGTTCTAGAGGCTACACAGGGTGGAAAAGAAGATTTTATTGCCGACTACATTCCTTAGTTTTAAGAAAGAAATTAAATTTGTATTGAATTGAAAAAGAAAAAATCGAGCGACTTTTATGTGGATTATTTTATTTATTTGTTATTTTGTTTTTTGTCTGCGGCGCTTCCTCCAATTTCGGATTTCCTCCAGCTTTGCAGAATTTGCTGCGCTGGAAAGGCAAACAAAAATTGGTGCAGCCAAAGCAAATATAATTCTAGAGGCTAGGAATTTGCTGGGAAAGAAAATCTTAACATCAGTCACATTCTTACGTTAAATGAATGCCTAAAAAAATTATTTGTATTGAATTAAGCAGTTTGAAAATAATTTCGAAAAAGACGTGAAGTAAGGAATTCTATAGACAAAAGGATGAATAAATAGATACTTTGAAAAGACCACAAAATATAATCTTTTTTGGCTTTGCATTCCTTACAAAATGTAGTTCCACTGTGTGATAAATTATACGCTAAATTACGCAGTGGTTTCGGACCATTATATATATATAATTTGTGCAAAATTTCAGTTTAATTTTGAGCTAGTTTTCGTTTATTTTTGGTTGATTCTTCATACTTTTTTGGGACATTTCGTTTTGGACGTCGTTTCATGTCGTTGATTCATTGTTTTGAATTATTTGTAATTATTATATATTTTCCAATACGATTCCACGAAAATTGTATTGATTGAGACCAATCTAATCATATATCACATACGAGTATTTCATATATACTTATTAATATTTCTTGGAATGTCGTTGCATCTATTCGCTGTTTGCCTTCTCTGTAAGGACATATGTGAGTTGAATGTAACAAGTTGTCAATATGAGTTCGTCCTGTTCATAATGCAGGATGACTGACATTAATACCAGAAATGTAAGTAATGACAATTCTATGTTAATATATTCCATGTATATTAAATATGAAATTTTTTCTATTTGCACAACTCGAAATCGAAATGAAATCGAAAAGCTCCACATGAAGGAAACAAATACATCTCGAAAAGCCTTGTATACGAACAAAGTTGTACGATGATGTTGTCGCACATTTATTGTTTCTGTAGTGGTGGTATCCATAACATAATATTTCGATGAGTTTTCCTTTTGTTTTTACTGTTACACGGCCGAAATAATAGTCAGTGGGAGTTAAACGAGGACGGACAGTCGCAAGGATAGCACATGAATCAACGGACAGATATACGGAACTTCCTGGCCTCTGGCTGTGTAAACAAACAATAAACAGTGGGTATACTTGTGTATATGTGCTTTTGTGGAAAAGGGATGCTCCTAAGAATCGTTATTGTATGAAGAGCCAAGTTCCTTTTCCAGGTTTTTGGAGGAAACGTCATTTGAGTTGTTTATCCTGACAACGATTTAGCATTACGATTTAGTGCGTTAGCACAAAATGTTATTCCCTGATTTTCTTATATGATCACAGTAATGGTGGCAGCAGTTTTTTGAGTTCAGCTTAAAAACGTCACAAAATTTAATATGTCTAATGCCCCCGGCTTGCCAGCTGATCTTTTTAAAACCGTTGGTGGCCATGTGCTGATAGTGAGTAGACGTCAATTTCTAAACACTATTTGGCTGAACGAATACCTTCCCCATGATTGAAATATGCGAGTGTTGAGTTCTGTATTTAAAAACGGCTATGTAAGTGTGTGTGACGTCTATGGCGATGTCTGGATTTTGCCCATTGCGTATAATTTCGTGTCGGATATGTTATGAGAAAGAAATTTGCAATGTGACAGTGGAATAAAAAACACTAAAAAGCTCAACACCATAAAAGAATATTTAAGGGGGAATGTGGCTTTGGCATTGGTTGGAGCAGTGTATCCTTTTGACGTAGTTTTCGACCAGTTTTTCGCACATTTCGGGCGGTATCTCGGCGATAACTGGACAAATGTTGGTTTTCAAATGCTCCAACGTTTTAGGGATTATCCGCATAAAAATGATCTTTGGTGTAGCCCCACTGCAAAAGTCTAACGGCGTCCAGCCGCATGATCTTGATGGCCAATTGACGTCGACAAAATGTAAAAAATCGGTCGTCCAGTTCATAAGCTTCAATTGCATGCCAAAAATAGTCTATTATCATACGGCCATAGCGCTCTGAATTGAAATTCGAATCATTCGTCACAACTTCGCTAACAGAAGCGATATTTTCGGCAATGCGTACATTGCGATGATGCACACATCTGAGCACTTCTGTAACGCATCCAGTCTTTTCAAATTTCTTTATAATCTTGTCAAATCCTTGCATAGTAGAACGATTATGACGACTATAATCACTCTGTAGTAATGCATGAAATGAGCCCTTGTTTGAATCGCCAGTTTTGAAGTGAGTTTTTTTTTTTTTTTTTTTTTTTTTGATTTGAATTCTAATCACACAAGTTCGTTGTATTTCTTTACATATTAAAAAAATTGTTTTCCTCAGAAAGGAACAGACTTTAAAGCTCGCCATAGCGCACAGAAATTGGAAGATGGAAATGGAATCTCCGTTATGCTGAAGTATTTGTACTCGCAGTGTACATAGTTTAGCAAAAAAATCTTTATCCTCATATCGACGCCTATATTTTTGCATATTTTTCGTTAAAGTTTAGGTAACACTCACTACATGCTCGTTTTTGTTTCAGAATATGGAAAAAATCAGAAATATCACCATATCTCCAACCATCCAATTATGAACATAACGCCATTTTTTGAGACTCCTAAGAACTTTGGACGCAATGTAAATCTTTGCATGGTACCACCACTAAAACGCTAAAATATAAATACGTCTCTAACTGGGAAACGTAACATTCAATCATGAAAGATACACAATTGTTCGACTTCCTAGGAATCGTACGTCTTGAAGAAACATCAAAAAATTGAAAAAAAAAATCCTGAGAATAAAAAAATCGCTAAAGCTGAAATAGGGTTAGGTCCCGTATTAGTTGATTATCTAATCGCGGAAATACCACCAGTTTGCAAATTCTTAATCAAACTGTCATATAGCGGAGAATAAGTCGCCAATTAGACGAATTTCTATAAGTTAAGCATTGTGTCATTTTCATGATTGGGGCATTCCATATATGAGTGAATTTTTCATTACACGTCGGATGGGAATTCGACTACTAAGTAATGTATCAAAAACGTTTAATGGCGGACGAATCGTGCTGCAAACACATTGTTAATGTCAATTGGGACCGTTATTTAAAGATGATGAAGAAGGTTCCTTACCTAGAGCTGCGCTGAAGATGTGTCCGTTTCAACAGCATTCTAGTTCCAGTAATATAGAGCAACTGCACACACAGCCAGATCGATCATGGTGGTGCTCAAATAAATTTCCCAAACAAATTAATATCTAGAAACTCCACTTTCCGTTGGCACCGAAGGTCACCTGACCTGACTGCATCAGATTTTTTTTATGGGGTTATATCAAGCAAGAGTTGTACGAATCATAATCATTAAAATCATAATTGAGGCAATTCCGCAATGAATAATTTTCTGATTAGCTGTCGCATATGTATGAATGGGCATAGAGGTTATTTACGGTCTATCATCTTCAAATCCGTAACTAATTGGATTGCACAAATAAGCTTCCGCTGTTTGGCAATAGGTGGCGCTAGCTATAAGTGCTAGTTGATTCTGCCATACGCCAAGCTTAGGCATATGGTAAAAATACCGACAGGACACGATAGTGATATTCTTTTGACGCTATATTCTTTTGGTTGTGAGAATATGTATGATTTTGTGCCAAATAATCGTCATATGCGGGAAGTATTGATTTTAATCTCTCAATTGAAGAAAACGGCAGCTTAAGCTCATCGAGAGCTTTAAAACGTTTACGGAGATGCTGCTTTAAGTGAAACAACGTGTCGAGATTGGTCCCATTGCTTTAAAGATGGTGATATGGATGTTGACGAACGTTCGCATGGATTAAGACGAAACCCATTCAAAGACGCTGATTTGACGGCTTTGCTTGATGAGGATTCGTGGCAAACGCAGGTAGAGGTTGCTTCAGCGCCAAGCCCCAAGCCACTTCCAATCGATTGCATACATGGGGAATAATTGAAAAGCAAGGAACTTGACTTATTTATGAGTTGAAGCCAATGGGCTTTGAGCGTCGTTTTGTGGTCTGTGAAAAACTGCTTCAACGACAAAAAGAGGTAGAGCTTTCTTCATCGTATTGTAACAGGTGATGGGAAATGGATTCATTACAGCATTCGTCCTCTCGCCCGAATATTTACGCTGCGAAGGTTATGCTCTGTACTTGGCGGGACAAGGTCGGTGCTATTTATTAAGAGCTGTTGAAGCCAAGCAAAACCATCACTGTGGATCGATATCGATTTCAATTAATGCGATTGAGCCAAGGTCTGCGCGAAAAACGAGAGAGGCACGAAAAAGTGATTCTGCGGCATGACACCGCTCGGCCTCATGTGGCCAAACCCGTTAAAACCTACTTGGAAACGCTGAAATGGGAAGTCTTACCTCATTTGCCGTATTTTCCAGATATTGCGCCGCCCGATTATGGCGACATCCTGGAATGCCTATATTCGTGGATAGCCTTAAAAGATGAGCAGTTTTACCTGGACGGAATTCGACCTTTGCCAGAAAAAAGAAAGGAAAGGAAAAAAAAGGAAAGGAAAGGAAAGGAAAGGAAAGGAAAGGAAAGGAAAGGAA
>JAHXMU010000314.1:109930-151729 GCA_019455685.1 Philornis downsi
GAAAGGAAAGGAAAGGAAAGGAAAGGAAAGGAAAGGAAAGGAAAGGAGAGGAAAGGAAAGGAAAGGAAAAAGTAGTAGCTAGCGATGGACAATACTTTCAATGAATCATTTGTAAACATGTCTTTATAGTAAAGTTGCGTTTTTTATAAAAAAAACAGCAAGAACTTAGTTGCGCATCTAATTAAAATAAAAATGCATTTTCTGTATAACAAAAAAAAAAACAAATTAATCTAATATACTGATTAAAGAAAAAGTAATTTGAATTTCTTATTGTAGCACGATTGGTGAGACACCCTGTACAAAACATTAAATACTGTGACACGTGATAAAGTGTGTTTTCTTTCACTTCGCTTCATTTTGTTTAATACGGGGAATCATTTCAAAGATTACATATTGTAAGTATGGACAAGCCATAATACGGTCAAGTAAATTATTAAAATGAGAATGGGTTTGGGTAGAATATACGATTATATTGTTTTCTTCCAATAATTTTTGGTTTTACTATGTCTCAAATTTATACATGAGAGGTTTACACGTGAGGTTTAAGATATTTTATTAAAGCTAACAAAACCATCATAATTCGAACGCCACTTGCTGACGCCCACTGTAAAAAATAAAGCCTACAATAGATATGAATAGAGTTAAAGTTGACAGTTTTCTTGGTGTTTTACTTGTAAACAATAACTACTGGATGATATGTCGGTCGGCATTTCTTGTATCTCTACATAAAGGCGTCACATATTTTTCGGTAGTGTCGTCGTAGTCGTCATCGTCGTCATCAACATCATCATCATCATCATCATCTTGCTTTGTAAATTTTTAGTGTATGCAATCTTGTGGAACCACCAAGTATGATTATTACTATTATTATTTTTTATTATTATCGTCATCAGTTACGCTTAAAAATGTCCGTCTTTCGTTCTACGGCCAGACGTTTATTCATCCATACGTCCGTTCATACTCGTATATCGTCCCATTTGGGTGAGTATCACTTTGAATTAAACCGTAATGCTATCATGCTGCTGTGCTGCTCATGTGATGATGATATGAGTTCGTCGAGTATCACTGGCAGCAACAGCAACATCCACTTTATCATCAAGCGTTTGTTTGTTGAAATTCAATTCGATTTTTTTTTGCCGTTTCCATTCGATTGAATACTGAGCATGAATTCATATATTCCTCCGCGCACAAGTATGGTTAAATCTTATTATGAAACATACATGAATGACATAAATTAGCATTATATACTACTTATACATGCAGGCGTCTTTGTCTTGTGAATGGATGGATGGCTTTGGGCTCAAAACAACGACACAACGACAGTGGCTACAGCCATACTGTGAAAATCATCAGTAGCTGTGGTCGAGTGTCGAGTAATTTTCAGTCCAAACAAAATGCCAACTTTAGACGGAAAGTCTTCAACTCACATACTGGTACGCACACACGCCAGCATACAAAGCCAACAATAACAACAACCCACCGATATTAAATATTAATCAAGTTTTGCCACCGAGAAAGCCTACCAGAAGCACTGCAGACAAAGGGAAAACTCTTTTTTTCGCATTCTTCATGTTATGGTGCTTTTTAAGGTTATTAAATATTGACGTCATACTTTGCAAAGGAAGTAAAAGGATTTAGTCAAAGTTGCACAAACTTTTCTTCATGTGAAACGGGGTCACCGCCAAAAAACCTAAATCCTCAGGAAGCTTTTTGTTTCGAAGGAAGGGGGGACGTTGGTTTAAATTCTTATTGATTACTTTCAAAAGTCTCGCTGAGTATAAAATATGATAATTTAGAGCTGATATTTACGAATTTAATACTCTGTAAATATTACGCATTAGTAGAATTTGCTATTCGTTGGAGTTTCCAGGTGTATTTTGTTCTTATATGTTAAGTATTCATTAAATCTCGCAAATGTAATGATGTGTACACTACCATAGATTATCTCCCTCCATTAATTACAGAATGACTGAGGTTAAGTATCATTTTGCGACATCACAATGATTTCCTATATTTAGGGATCCAATCAAATACAAATACTGTTAAAGTACAAGGAAGAACTACCACAAAATTCATTCGTTTTTCTACTTGATTATCATAATTTTTTCCACATAGCTAAATTAATGTTATCCTACATTCACGGCTTTCATTAAGGGTCAACTTCAATAAATCGCAACAGATTGACATTTCGATTAACATTGTTTGATGTCCTGCTTCAGTTGGCAATCTCTTCTAATTACTCTTTTGAGAAAAAGCGCAGTAGAATATTGAAAAGTTTGCAAAATTGTAATCAATCTTTATAAATTAGTTTCTAGTTCTAAAAAGTTACATCAATTTAGTTACTATAATTTAATTTATTTATTCAGGATTGTAATTTTATGCCTTAAGGCCGATTTGTTTAAATTGCAATCTTACAACATATCTTCTCCTTAATTCAAAAGTGAAGTTAAATGAAACGCATATAAAGCTATGATTTCGATGAAAATTTTATTTCAGAGACCCGTGCTTTTGAAACCACTAAATAGATAACATTTTGCATTATTATTATAATGACTGGGCCATTTTTAAATAATCGCATTATCCTTTTAATTGTTATCCGCAAAGAAAATCTCAATGTGAAATTACGCTTTCTGGAAACTTCTCATGCAATGAAGCCAAAATCGTTCGTGTTGAATCACCACTTTTATAGCTAATTTTAACTATTTTTACGCGTTCTTCGGTTGTTAAACGATCCAATATTCGTAAATTGCAAACCTTTCACTAAATAAATAACACTTCAGATAACAGGTATTTAACAACTGACAGCCTTGCCAGATCGGCGGTTTTGAAACCACTAAATGGATAACCCTATGCATTATTATTATAATGATTGGGCGATTTTTAAATAAATTTCGCATTAACCTTTTCATTTTTATCCACAAAGAAAATCTCAATAAGTTTTTTTTATTTCGAATGACCAAAAAATTAACTTTTCAAATAACTCGAAATCTGTGTTCTTAAAATGCTTGGCACTTGAACACTTTGGCTGTGGACTGCTAGTCATCGAGTCTATTCACATTTTGTAAAAAAATGAATTTCCCAATAAAACATAAAATATTTAAAAAATATTTAAAAAATAAAATATTTATGCCAACAAATTGTCCAATCCCCAACTAAATTTTTCAAACTCATTTTCTAGAAAAGACTATTGGATTTTTTTATGTCTTCTACCGATTTAAAATAACGGCCACTATTTGGCTGGAAGGTGCCACGCCTCTTTGTTTAAATAAGATCTAATATAGTCTTTGATTCCTTCTTAAACGAATTTTTTATCAACAAAATTTTTCAAACTTAGTTTCCGGACAAGACTAGTTCTCGTGATGAGTTCATTTTTATGTCTTTTACCGATTTAAAATCTCGGCTACTATTTGGGTGGGAGGTGCCACACCCCTTTATTCAAACCAGATCTAATATAGCATATGATTCCTTCTTAGGGGCCATAAATATACTGCGAAAATATCAAGACAATTGGTCCATTATTTTGAAAGCTTATTCCAAATACAAACATCCAATTTTGTTGGTATAGATAACAGATAAATTTGACTATCGTTAGATGATAAACTGACATTCGTAATGGTCGTTGAACTGTAGAGCCCGTTGGTTGAGTCCAAAATAGAACGCAAGTAAGCTCACTGAATGCGAGATGTTTTTCCATATTTCATTCATGGAATGCAAGGGAACTTGTTTTTTTAGGTATTAACTTCGTGATCGTCCGTAGCGCGATGTTTAGCACACGCGACTATTGTTCACATGATCGTGGGTTCAATCCAAGATACAGCCACCTATCGTTATTTGAGCGATATACGAGGTGTGTTCCAAAAATAAGAGAAATTTTCAAATTTCGCAGGCTACGTACATTCTACTTTTGATTAATATTTTTTTTATTTGTACACTCGTCTCGAAGATATATTGACGGTTTTATCCATACAACATGCTTAGTTTATTTGCGAGAGGCATAAATAAGACAAGTATTTTGCATATTCGGCGATTCTATTTTTATCTCTCCTTCATGTGCCTCTTCAATCTTGGGAACAGGAAAAAGTCGCATGGGCCAACTCTGGTGAATGCAGCGGCTGAGGCATGATACCGGTGTTGTTTTTGGCCAAATACTCTCTCACAAGCAAAAATGAGTGAGCAGATGCATTTTCATGATGCAAAAGTCATACATTTTTCCCCACAATTCCGGGCTTTTTTTTCATATTGCTTCACTCAAACGGTGCATAACTTCAAGGTAACACCCCTTATTTACCGTATGACCTTGTGGTAAGAACACCTGATGCCCTACGCCATGGTAATCGAAGGAAACAGTGACCAAAACCTTGACATTTAATCGAACTTGGCGTGCTTTTTTTGGTCTTGGCTGTCCTGTACTCTTCCATTGGGACGATTGGGCTTTGGTTTCGATGTCATAACCATATACTCTTACTCATGATTCGTCACCAGTTATGACCCTTTTCAGCAAATCTGGATCATTGTCGACGTCATTAAATAATTTCTGAGCGATGCTTATGCGGCGTTGTTTTTGGTCAAAATTCAGCAATTTTGGAACGAACTTCGCTGCCACACGCTTCATGCCCAAAATTTCCGAAAAGATTGTATGGCATAAGCTAACCGATATGCCGACATCCGCAGCAACTTCTCTAATTATGATTCGATGATTCTCCATAACAATTTTCTTCACTTTCTCAACATTTTCATCGGTTATTGGTGTGCTCGGGCGTCCAGAGCGAGCGGCGTCATTGACATCTTCTCGACCTTCTGTGAAAAGCTTGTACCACTTGTAAACATTTTTTTGACTTAGAGTACTCTTACCGTATGCCACTGTCAACATTTCAAGTATTTTTGAGCACTCAATTCCATTTTTTACACAAAATTTGATGCAACTTCTTTGATCCATTTTTTTCGATAGCAGAAAATCGCCGAACATGTAAAACCCTTCTCTTATGTATGCCTCTCACAAACAAACTAAACCTGCTGTATGGATAAACCCGTCAAAATATGTATCTTCGAGACGAGTGTACCAACATAAAAAAAAATAATAATTATCGATAGTTGAATGTACGTGAAATTTGAAAATTGCCCTTATTTTTTGAACACACCCTGTATCTGACGAACGTTCCGAGTAATTGCATAATCGACAAGTCTATTAAATGTTTCTCAAACTGACATTCGGAATCGTCGTTAAACTGTAGGTTGCGTTGGGTGAGTCTAAAAATAGAGAGCGTGTAAGCTCACCGAATATAAGAAGTTCTGCCATATCTCATCAGTGGGATCCAAGGGAGTTTTGTTGGCAGTTACTAACTTTAAGTAGTGGGCACCTTCACTAAATTTTTACCCTTGTTAATCTTTTCAATTGTCACCGTATAATTTCACAATTTCCAGAAATCCCATTCAAACTTAATGTAATTGGAAATTGTCTCGTATACTTTTATATGGCTTAAAAGTATTTACGTAACAACTTTTACGAAAGTTATTAGAAAATTCTATTTTGTCCACCACCATTATTCACCGCCATTGTCTGCGTGATGTAACTAATTAATTTGGCTCGAATTCAATTATCCCAAATAGATGGAATACTCTTGTGGTGGTGTCTAATTGTTAGTTTCTTAATAGCAACTCTTACGAAAATTTTGACATGTCATGTCGTATCTACACTCCCTCCCGTAACGTATAGCAAGAATGCCATAAGAATTGTAAAAACCGGGGAAAAAAATCCAACTGCAACACACCAAATATCTGCTGTCAGTCGAAGACGGAGGAGAAATCACTTTAAAAACAAAACGTAGGGGAAAAAACACAAAACTAAATAAATTGTTATACAATTTCGTAACGCAGCGTAGCGACAATGACAACTGACAAATATTTAAATTTTTGACATCCGTAGCGATGCACGACCAACGAACGAATGACTTTTTCTCACATCACATCCCCAGATTAAGGCAGCCAGCCAGCCAATGGATGGCTGAATGGAAGATGACGATGAGCAGCATGAGTGGGTCCACCACGCCAGCGTTGAGTACTGAAAGTGTTGGTGTTTTTGTTGCGCTACATAAAATTTCTATGCACATTTACCAACAACTCTAATTGGTTTTTAATGGGCCTTCGTACCGTTAAATGTCAAAGAAACAGCAAAGCGAGTGCAACAGAAAAACAACAACTTTAATATTAATTGTAAACTATTAAAGCGGTGGACCGTGGACCCACTGAAACCAACGCGAGCGGCAGGAGCGCTGAAGCGGACGAAGCGTAACATTAAATGAAACATAAAAATAAATGAAATAGAGGCTGTTGTGCGCGCTTTCATTCTTTGTTTTATTTCCATTTTGTGGTAAAATGGATATAATTTTTTTTTTTCCTTTTTAATGCGACTCATAACTCTTTAACTGATTGTTTTACTTTATTTTTTAATGGGCATATTTTTGTTTATTAATAATATTTATTTTGTTTTTCTTTTCCTCAGCTCTAAATGAAAGAAAAACAACGCACAGGGTGAAGAATTTTAATGAAATGTTTTGGTCTAAATTGACCGACCCTAAAATTATTGTGAATGAAATTGGGCCCGAAAAAGTGACGAGAGGAATGTGAAAAATGTGTTCGCATGTAAATATCGTGTAAGAAAAATTAGGGCCAATTAAGAGGAAACCAAGTGTGAAGCGCAAATTGAGCGGTTTGTGCCATGTGATGGATTGGAAAAAGGTTTCGTGAACATTTGTGGGTGAGGAATCAAAGCAGAATTTTGGGGCTCAGCAAATCACAGGCTGGCAATGAGGATATTTGAAAGAAGACTGTTTTAGATATTTGACGGCGCAATAGTTAATCATAAGAAAAAGCCAATGCTTCTTGCAATCCATGAACAGAATATGGGAGATCTTCTCACACTGAATGAATTTACAAACGTTTTATTGGGGGTACAAAAAAGTCTCCCCCTTTACTTTCTTTTTTTCAAAAATCGGTCATTTGTTGTGAAAAAGCATATAAAGTGTTATCTATTTGGTATTCTATGTGGTTTCAATACCGCCGGTCTGGCAAGGCTGTCAGGTGTCATATACTTGTCATTTGAAGTGTTATTTATTTAGTGAAAGGTTTACCATTCATGAATATGAATCGTTTAACAACCGAAGAACGTGTAAAAGTAGTTAAAACTTGTTAAAAAAAAAACTAATAATTCCAATGTGGACTTTAAATCGAACAGAATTTTCTTCAGCGATGAAGCTCATTTCTCACTCCGTGGTCACATCAGCAAGCAAAATTGTTGCTTATGTGAAATGAAGTGATATGGAAAAGCCATTTCATCCGGAACAGGTGACTGTTTGGTGCGCATTATAGTCTGGAGATGTCATTGGTCCATATTTTTTCGAAAACGATGCTGGGGGAACCTCAAAAGGATCAACTGCTACAATCAGTGGTCACATCAGCAAGCAAAATTGTCCCATATGCGGCTCGAAGAACCCAGAAGTGATTGTGGAAAAGCCATTACATCCGGAAAAAGTGACTATTTTGCACGCATTATAGTTGGGAGGTGTCATTTGCCCATATTTTTTCGAAAATAATGCTGGGTAACCTTAAAGTTACCCTCTGCTACAATCGGTGGTGACATCAGCAAGCAAAATTGGCGCATATGGGGCTCCGAGAACCCAGAAGTGATTGTGGAAAAGCCATTACATCCGGAACAAGTGACTGTTTAGTGCACATTATAGTTTGAAGATGTCATTGGCCCATGTTTTTTCGAAAACAGTGCTAGGGAACCTTAAAGTTATCCACTGCTACAATCAGTGGTCACATCAACAAGCGAAATTGTCGCGTATGAGGCTCGAAGGACCAAGAAGTGATTGTGGCAAAGCCATTACATCCGGAAAAAGTGACTGTTTGGCACGCATTATAGTTTGGAGGTGTCATTGGTCCATATTTTTTCGAAAACAATGCTGGGGGAACCACAAAATTATCCACTGCTACAATCGGTGGTCACATCAGCAAGCAAAATTGTCGCGTATGGGGCTCGAAGAACCCAGAAGTGATTGTGGCCAAGCCATTACATCCGGAAAAAGTGACTGTTTGTTGTGCATTATAGTCTTGAAGTGTCATTGGGCTATATTTTTTGGAAAATGATGCTGGGGAACCTTACTCACTGCTGCAATCAATTCAGAGGCGCTCATTTAAATGACATTGTATTTCGTACATATTGCCAAAGTCCAAGCATTATAATGAAATAAAAATTTCATCGAAATCATAGCTTTATGTGTGTTTTATTTAAGTTTACTTTTGAATGCGGAATGTGAGATTTGAATCTATGCTTATGTTTCGGAAACGACCAACCAATCGACTGAATATTGTGCTAAAGGTGAAGTAAAAGAGAGTTTCCTCCATCGGGCCAAAACATCAAGAGGGAATATTCTTTGATTTGTATGCGTCTGTTGCACGCAGATATTCGCAAGATCTCTCTCTTTCGGTTTTTACACCACGACCGCATTGTTTTTTTTATGACATTTCCCCAAATAAAATTAACTAATATCACTCCGCATCTACCGTGTTCGCCAAATTTAATGACGTGTGACTGGCTATTTCTTAAACTCACCATCTCCAGAGTCGGTTCGAGAGGTTCGATGCGAAAAATGACTATTTGGCATGCTTGGAAAATTAAAAAAAAAAAAACCTTGACAAATAACTAAAAATAGAAATAGAAATAATACCGGGTGGTTCGGAAAGTTCATTCGCAATTGATTTACAAATATATATACAAGAAAACTATTATTTTATTCTATAATCTCTCCCTCTTTTAATAACTTTTTCCCACCTCTCTAAGGGCTTTTTAATTCTTCTCTCATTAAATTCGCGTGGCCTTTCTGAAAGTTGCGCTCAATTCGATTTTTCGCTTACTCGTCGTTATGCAAATTCAAATCCTTCAAGTGGTTGCTCAGACTGCGATATATAGGTAAGTCATAGTCGGACGGGGCGAGGCCTGGGGAGTACGGTGGGTGAGGTAAAACTTCCCACCCAAGCTCTGACAGGTCCGCAAGGCAGTGTAAGGCCTCGGTAAGAGAGTGAGGTACCCACACATCAAGGTTGCTCACAAATCCGAGCTCTTTTATGAACCCGTGAACGGTTGAGATTCACTTTTTCATTATTATTTTAGCTATTTCCGTAACTGTTACACGGGGATTAACAATACTTAAGTCTCTCATCTCTCCGTAAACAATTTCTTTTGATTGTACTGATCTGGGAGCGATAGTTACAGAAAAGTCGCCGGTAGAAAATCTTTAAACCATTTCTGGGAAGTTCTTTCGTTTTTTCAAAAACGTTATAACTATTCATGTACTAGAACGAGAGCACAAGTAAACAATAGTAAACAGTTTAGAGAAGAAGTTCCCCCACTTCTTTGAAAGTTTTTGAAAGAAGTCTACATTATGAGAAGTCACATACGGTGCACTAACAACGTATTAACCGAACGCACTTTCCGAAGAACTCAATATAATAGCTGGTACTACTGCTAAAATTACAAGCACAAGGAAGGTCTATACAATTATAGTCAGAAGTAGTTTGGAAATATCCGAATTTATTAATACAAATCGAACGGGAAAACTTTTAAACAATGCTTTTTGTTGAATGAAAATTTGAACCTGATCCTAAATGAATTCATCTCAATGGTCCTAAATTTGAAGTTAGTGTGAGAACAGTGGGTCTTCACGCCAACGATTCATAACACTCTAATAATGAACACTGTTGTCAGTTTGGCCCGACGGAAATACTTATAATGGCCCTATAGAGATTCGCGTCTGTGAGATCCATAGATTTTTGTATCCATATTCGTAAATGGCAAATCTTTCACTAAATAAATAACACTTCAGATGGGAGGTATTTAACAGCTGACAGTCTTGCCAGACTGGCGAATTTGATATCACTAATTGGACAACTCCGTATATTTGATACAGTGCTGTTAGCTAGAATTAATGTATTCACAGATTTTAACGAATCAGGATTTGCAATCGAAAATAACTTATAAAGTGGACTTGACTAATTCGCTGGAAATGCCAACATAAACAGCAAGATCGCTAACTGTTAAACTACAGTTTTTGAACAAAAAACCTTGGATTTGTTGAACGTACTTGTCATCGATAATAGTCGATGAGTGTTCTTCATCTTCAGCTCGTTCTCTGTCTTCTTTAACCTGTCGATGGCACTGTCCGTTAAAGTCTGTTCACCGCAAGTCTTCTGAAGACTTGTAGATTTTTCCGTAGTAGAAATTCCATTCTTTAAGATAAGATTAAAAACAACTTCTGTGCTCAACAAATAACACATTGCAGAAATCACCGAAGTCATTCTTTTCATCCTACAAAACCAAACGTAGGTCAAACACAAGTTATATTTATGAAATGAAATTTAGCTTAGATGTCTGTCACAGAGTTGCCAACTTGCAACCAAAAAATGTTTGATGTTCACTATACTCGTACCTGCATTATTTAAAATACAAACTGGCATTACTTTTTGGATACAACAGTAGTTTCGTTGTTAAATAAAGGCATTTCAAAAGTAAACGATTTTGTCAATAATCGGCGGGCGTAAAATTGACTGGATTTAAAGCTGAGATGTTATAGTACTACCGACACGGTGCACAGTGAGATTCTAAGTGCAAAAAGTCTATTTTTCGACTGTAAAATATTAAAAATGTAATGATGCAATTTTGTACGGATTTGTTTAGTTAAGAGAAATTCATCATTGCTTTTTTGAAAAAAATGATTTTTTATCGCAAAATAATTACTTAAAAATGGTTGGGAGAAGTAAAGCACAAAACGACTAAGCACAAAACGATTTAGATTTTAAAACTTGAGGGCCTATATATGCAAATTTGTTGTTCGTTTAACTATTTTATGTCATGATGTTCTAAAAATATGGTATTTTGTGATTCTTTAAGAAAAAAGACAACTGGATAGCATAAATAGTTTCGAAACTATTTAAATTTAAAAAAAAGCCCTAGAAATTTCAGTGTTCTAAGTTTTCCTTGGATGAAAAAAAGGTTAGCTCCGGTGACCTCCATGCTCTGACTGCAATAAAATGAAGGAAGGCAGTATATTATTGCGATTTATAGAAAAAAATCCTTATAATATTTTATACTGCTGAACAAAGTTATAAATTTTATGAAAAAAGTCACAAGAAATTACGCTACAAATTAAGCAAAGAAATAAAGGCAAAACACGTATATGGTGCATACTTTTACTTACGAAAACCTCGTCAGCAGCCGTTTGCTACATTTGTAAAGCAAAACCAACACAAATGAACAACTTAGACGTAGTTGCAGCTCGACCAATTGATACCGATGCCCTCAAATTGGGGATTTCCTCGTTGCAAGTTCGCATCAGGTTTATGGTGGGCGGTGGGCGTGGCCGATTTAGATGGAACTTTCCAAAAATTTTGTTTTCGTAGTACAGATGATCCATGCCAAGTTACACGAATTTCTACCTAACAGAAAAAAATGTATACGAAAATTTCATTTTTAGTTGTATGGGCGGTGGCCGATGGGCGTTTTCGATTTGGATGAAACTTTATATTTTTGCTACGTCATAAAACGCTCTATGCCGAATTTCAAGACTCTACGACAACTCCTTATATTTATTGCACAAAAATGTATGAAGCAATCCCACTGTGCGGTGCCGTAGATCGATTTTATGTTTGTAGATTATGGTAAATTTTGACTTTTGATTGATGGCAGCAGAATTTCGTCTACTGCGAATTGTCACTATTGGAGGGCCCTGTTGCATTTTTTTCTTACCACTATCGAATTGATGACGCGTAATACAATTACAATTGACTTTCGTCGCTCACATTAGCTATTGACCGTAGCACGCATCATGTTATAACACCACGTAGAAGTTGCCACCACATAGTCTTTGACCCCATGACATCAGTAATTCAATTGTTATTTTTAAAATAATATCCATAATACAGCTATCGATTATGTTTCATTTGCCATGGTGTTCTTTTTTTTTTTTTAATCCTTATCCTATTACTTTACAATTTTCCACATTATTATTGCTTTGGAACTTTCCGATATTCATTATAATTAAATGGATAATTAGATTAACTTAAACTTCCGCCACCAACGCAATTTTTGTAGAACATAAATGAACTTAGTAAACTCAGCCAGTTTAAAATCCAACATAGAACACAGCAGTTTTAGATTGTTTTTCATTAAGCGCTTTAAGTCAATAAGATTTATATGAAATTTAATTAAAAAGAAAATTATTCAATGGCACAAAAAACAAAAAAAAAAAGATTTAAGGAGAAAAATAACGAAGGGGACGCTACGTTATAAAATGAAATGAAAAAGAATGAAAATTGTGCAAAGAAGAAAATGATTTAAGATCTACTCTTATGAGCAATTTTAGTCTTTTCTTTTTTCTTCCTTTAACGCTGCACTCGATTCTAAAGAAAAAATCCTTGGTAATTGAGTGGAGGCACGTAATTAATGCTGTTTAATGAGCTTTTAAGCTTTATAAGAGTTCAATACTAGTTTAGACGATTACTGGAATAAGTGACGCGTCGCCGTTTCGTTCCGCTTTGCTTTACTATCAGTTTATGGATAATAATCAATTGTCTGTCGGTCGGTTGTCTTTTCTCCTTCTTCTTCACATCTCTCGCTTTCCTTAATTCTATTTTTTTTTCCAGTTTAAATGATGTCGACTCTATGTGTGCGCGAAAACCATTTCAATGATTGTTATGATTCATTATTCACTCTAATATCCGCAAAATTCTTTCTTTCCTTGACCGTTCATCATGGAGGATGACGACGTTTCTTCTATCTGCCATCATCATAACAATAAATATTGTCTAGAGCGCTAAAACTGGTGGAAAATGAATGTAATCTAAAGAAAAATTGTTGAGATAAAAAAATAAGAAAATCAAAGAAAACGATAGGAAGTATGTGGATCATACGACGATTTAAAATATTTCCCCAATGCAGCTAAAAAAGGGAAGTATGGGAATGTCGGGAAATAGGATTTTAACATAACATACTCGTAAATTATGATGCTGGAGATCGCCGTTTGTGGAGCAACAAGATCGTCAACTGCATTGAAATGATGTTAAAGTGATCTATTGACATATTATTGAATACAATATCAGTATCAGAACAATAATACTGCGTGATAGCTTTGATATAATTTACTTTTAGAACTACATTAGAACACAGAATATAAAAACTCAGTGCAAGACCCTGGGCCAGTACTTTGCCAGTGCAGGGAATAACATATAGTACGTTTCTTATCAGCAAAGTTAATAATCTAGCATTGTAGTGAGTACACAAATCACTACATATGAGTCAACGGAATAACGAATAATCGTACTCTGAAGAAAATATTCCTATCCTATCCACTTAAAACAAATTGCAAATTCAATCAAATATTTTTGCAAAAATGAAACAAATCAAAAAATTAATGTAGAAGCTTGTAAGGTACACAATGAAAATACAGGGTGGCGCAATAGAACGTGCATATTGCATCATCTTTTTTTGCGGGGTAGAAAAGGCGCGGGCGGAGGGGCACCTACATCGTTGGGTTGACGGGCTAATGAAGTTTTAGTCGCTATGAATCACTTCGACGGGAAGCGCCGCGCATTTTGCGTGCGCGCATTTTACGAGAACTCTCGTTCATATATTGCTACTAGGCGACTATATTGTGCTGAATATGGACTACGGCGAATTAGTGAAGCTCCGAGTGCTAATTTAATTAAAATATGGGTAAAGCGTTTTGAAGAGACCGGTTCAACATTTAAACCACAAGCAAATGGTCGCCCAAGAACATCTAGGACCGAAGACAATGTTGAGAGAGTTATGGAGTCAGTACGAGGAAATCCACAAATGTCGACTCGCAAGAGATCGTCTGTCTTACAATTATCGCGACGAAGTTTGCAACGAATTTTAACATTGGATCTTAAACTGCATCCATATAAGCTGCAATTAACATAAGAATTGAAAGAGTCTGACCTCATAGCAATGCTCGCATTTGCTAATGAAATGCTTAATCGATTTTCCAATTCTGACAATATCCTTTTCTCTGACGAGGCTCATTTCCTTATGAATGGGTTCGTAATCCGTCAAAATTGTCGTTACTGGAACAATGAAAATCCCAAAATCAAACACCAGAAACCATTGCATAGTCCTAAAGTGACAGTATGGGCAGCAATCTTTGGCAGAGAAATAATTGGTCCTTTTTTCTTCTCTTCTTCTCTTCTCTTGACTTTTTTTTTTGTGGGGATACCTCAAACACAAAGTCTACAGTAATAATCCAAGAAACATCGTTCAGCTCAAGGAGAATATCCGTGGTGAAATGGCAGCCATTACACCAGTATTACTGAAGAAAGTTTTCAATAATTTCCGTTTGCGGTTAGAGGAGTGCCGTCGTAGAGAGGGTCACCATTTAGATGATGTTATTTTTAAACAATAAACTCCATTTATTACTCTACAATGCCTTGGATTTATTTTAACCATACCTTTTGAATTTATTTTTTAATCTATTTTTTAAATATGCAGGTTCTATTGCCCTGTATTTCCGAGCTGGAAAATCATTCGCCATTGATAGGATCAGGTGTAAATAACTTGATACTAGATCCGGATTATAAGATGTATGCATTAAGACCTCCCCACCAAGCTCGCTTAACTTCTGTCGAGTCATTATGACGTTTTTCTGATGAAGCACAATTCCTCTCCTAGTGGCCAAAAATAGTTGCTTCTGTTCGATTGCTTCCTTCAGATGGTCCAATTGTTAACAATACAGGGTTTCCAGGTCTAAAATGTTTGTAAGTAACTGATTTCGGATCTTTTCCGTCATTGAAGGAATTCACACAGTGTAATAACAAGCGGAATAAGCGTTTGTCGAAAAATTGATAGAGCAAGTATACTCGTATAGAAAAGTGCAGGGACGCAGTCTACTAAAAATGGAGCAGAGCTTTCTTCTTGTAAGTGAAATGATGGAAATCTGGTCGTATAAATGCTGAGTGTTCTGCAATTAGGGATCTATAATCTTCAATCCTTAGATGGCAATGCAAGAATGAAATTACACCATTTTACAGACGACGGCACAGATTGCCCAGGTTTAAATAAATTTTGAAACCTTTTTCTTATGTTAGAACAAAGGTAGTGATGTCCACAAGCTTCTAATTTAAGACTTTGCATATAGATGACTCTGTATCAAAACAAGACCAGAATAACACTATCAGAGCTTAATGACAACAAAGCTACTGGTGGTGATGGCCTCCCCTCACAGCTATTTAAGACCTTTAGCAATGAGCTGATACTGCATAGAGCGATAGCCTATCTTGGGATCTCTTTAACTTATCGGTAAATACAGTTGTAGGAAAAGCTGCAATTAACACTTTGGTACCACTACCATTAGCTCTCAGTGCGTATCTAAATGATATAAATGTCATTGGCGGAAAACTACAAGATGTTACTGCAGCCTTCTCAATCATTGAGAAGTGTCTACAAAAATGGGTCTGGCAATAAATTTGTTTCAATGAACAAACAGTCTACCCATTTGTGATGCTGTGTGAGTGCTGTATTTGGATCATACCGATGTCGGCATATAGCTAATACGGTTCAAAGTTCATATGACACCGATACATTGCGTTATCGACGATGAATCCATATAAAGCGTGTCCCAACAAGAACGCAAGATTTAAATGACTGATGCAACAATTGAATTGTTTCTCTGGCTGTATGACATGTGGCGCCGTCTTGTTGAAACCACATGCCCTCCACATGCATTTCTCTAATTCTAGGCACGAAAAAACTGGTTATCATTTCACGATACCGAACAGCATTGACTGTTTGCGCTTGGCATGCCTCATTTTCATAAAAACTAGTCTAATGATTCCTCCAGCCCAAAATTCACACCATACAATGACACCCTAATGCGACAATTCTGCCTATTGACGAAGCCATCAATATGGAAATAGACCTCGTCACTGAAGATGATTTTATCGGCAAAATCAGCATTTTCATGTTGTCTCTCCAATACCCAGTTAACTAACTCCCTTCGCTGTCCATGGTCAGCTTTCTTCAGCACCTGAGTCAATTGAACTTTGTATGCATGAAGATGCAAATCTTTCGTCAAAATTCGCTGCATAGTGGATTTGGAGACACCAATTTGCTGAGCTCGGTGTCGAATTGACGTGGATGCAGTTTGAGCGACATCATCACGTACAGCTGCGACATTTTCGGTCGATCGACCTGGTCGAAGGCGTGTTGATGTCTTTATATCACTAACAGACGCAATTTTGGCAAATTTATCCAATAATCTCTTTACAGTTGACTCTTTTGGAGCAGTATTGTGACTTCAAATTGATCGCAATTTGCGAACTGTAGCCGCGAAACTTCCACCATTTTGGTAAAACAATTTCACAATGAGAATGCGTTGTTCATTCGTGTAGCGCTATATTTTTACTAATCTCGTACCTTCTACTAGGAAACAATAAAGGCGCCAAATTTAAATCTTGCGTTCTTGTTGGGACACCCTTTATATTTCTCAAAATGTTTTCTCTCGAAATCTCGCTCAACTTATCCATCTGTGTGTGTCATAATCCAGGAGTCTGTGCAATACAGTAAGATGTGTAGGATGCACTTGCTTGCTAAGTCCTTAATAACTTCCATAAGCAAGCAATATTTTTCTCCTAATCTGGTACCGATCGTGGAGCGGTGGTTAGTACACGCGACTATCGTTCAAAAGATTCCGGGTTCAATACCCAAATACAGCTGGCTATCATTATTTGAGCGACGGTCACCTCTATGTGTCTGACGAACACTTTCAGTATTAGGGTAATCGACAAGTTTTGTAAAAACTGTGACGTTCAGAATCTTCGTTGAACTGTAGGTCCCGTTGAGTGAGCCTAAAAATAGAATAAACTTAATTTGTCCACAAACTGCAGCCTTTCGATTCAGGAGATGTTATCTTCTTTTGTACAATCAATCAAGATATTTGCCAGGACATCTCCCTAGGCGGTATTTCAATTCTTTATTTTGCCTAAAACTTTAAGTTCTGCCCTCTTGCGTACTCAATCTCTGGACGTTAGTCTTCGCCTAAAACCCCTCCATCACTAACAATTCACCACCAACCGGAGTCTCAGCTACCAGCAGTGTAACTACCGGCAATTGTCGGTGGCAAAGCTGCCAAAGTGTCGGTTTATTTACTTGCAACGTTTTGTCCAGCTTCTCTTTGTGCTCCATGTAATTTGTCGGGATATTACCGTGAAATTTTGCTGCAGAGTATTGCAATAACTAATTACGATTCTTTTTTCCTTTTTGTTTCTTTCCTTTCCCATGGCCATCAACAAAGTTTTGTGTGAGTCTTCATGATGCGGCCATGGTTACGGGGATAGAAGATGAAATTTCTGTTAAACTTGCTGCGGCAACGGCAGCTGATGATGATGCGAGTGAGCTTCATGAATGTGGAACTGTGATGCGTGTTTGATATTGGTTGCAGTATTAGATGATTGTTTTCGTTTAGTTATGTCTTCTTTTTGCCTGGTCTTGCACTGTGTTCCTTGCTTATAGTTGATTATTTGTTCATTTCGTTTCGTTCATTCTTAATTTCTTAAGTTATGACAATTACACGAATATATGTATGTGCGCGTGTCTGTCCGTCTGTCGGCTTTCTTCTAGGTCCGCCAATATTTAGTTGTCGCTTTTCTTTCTTCTCTGTGTAATGCTTCGAGCAATTTTCTGTTAAATTACTTAACCACTTCTTCTGCTCTGCTCTGCCATTCACTGCCATTGCCGCTGTCGCTGCCGAGCGTGGACTTCCATTCTTCGTTTGGTATAATTTGAAATTTTTAATATACTTTTAGTTCATTTATGTGCTGAGATATTTGTGGCTCCATCATTTGGTCCATCTAATGTTAGAAGTTGCTATTAGCAACAATCACAGTGGCTGGCAACAGGGATTATTCAGATAAAGTTGTTGATGAATTGTAAAAGGAATTTTGTAAGCCTTTATATCTCAAGCCCACCCTAAGTTATGTACACGATGATGCTTAGCAACTGTGTTAGACGTGTCACGGTTACGAATAAAGTGAACAACGAACAGCCCGAGGTGTTATCTTGTTACCAGTCATCAGTTTTACAACTAGTAATAAGAATAATATTGAAAAGGAGACCCCCAAACTTTGACAAACACATAAATATTAAGGGGATCTTAATATAAAGATTTTACAGAGACCCATTTTCATAATAACTACAGGGAGTCTGCGCACCAATTGCACTACAATAAGAAATTCATATAACTTTTTTTTAATCAATACATTTTATTTATTTTTTTTATTGTATAGAAAATTTAATTTTGAATTTATATAACCAATTGGTTTTGAAGATGTTGGACCGCTAATGATTTCCTTTCTCATTCTCGCATATGCGATGCCAGATCAGAAAATTATTCATTGCGGGATCGCCTCAATTATTCAATTCAGTGAAATTCCTTACTTCCGTTTTATACACCTCTTGCCTGACATAACCCCATAAAAAAAAAGTCTGGTGCAGTCAGGTCGGATGATCTTCGGGGCCAGCGGAAAGTGGAGTTTCTGGATATTAATTTGTTTGGAAATTTTCGTTGTAGCTCTGCCAAATGGAAGGAAAACGGATACGTCTTCGTCATAGTTCTGGGTAAAAAATCTGCCAACATTTTGTAATAACGATCCCCATTGACATTGATATTGTGTTTGAAGCACGATTCGTGCGCCAGCCCGTACAAGAAATAAGGCTACAATCATAGAAAAGGCTTCACTAGAGCTGCTATTCACGTTGGTACTTTACATAGGATGGTGCATAAGTATCGTTAACTACGACTATTTTGAATGCGTTCTTGTGCATCATTTGGTTTTAAATCGTAAACCAATCCAATCTTATATGTGAAAAGATGTAACATATGTGAAATTCTTTGCAACGACCGCCTAGACATCTCTAACTGCTGAGAACGTCGCCTAATGGAAGTTTCTGGGTTTTCCTCAATAATTGCTTACACTCGAGCAATGGTCACTTGATTTCGAACTGCACTAGGTCTTCCAGCACATGGAAGATCACACACAGCCCCTTGTTGTCCAAAACGCTGAACGAATCTATGATTTGTTGCAGCGCTAGGAGCATTTCGACCATGAAAGAAATTTTGAGATGATCTGAAGAATCGAATGCTGACTTTCAGAGTAAAATTGAACAACTTTGGTTCTTTGTTCTGTGCTGAGCCTTTCCATCATAAATTTCCCAAGTATTATTTAGTTAATTCCGTAAAGAGATGAAAAAAACAGACTTAAACAAAAAATGTAGTCACTGATCAAATCTTAACGTTGCTTATGCGCCACCCTATATATTGATTCTGTATAGTCTCTAAATGTAACCCTATGAGTGCCTGAAATTCCTCAAAACAATTTTTTTTCTATTAATTAATTCCTGCACTTGCATCGATAGAGCATAACGATGATGTTCTCATTGAGCATTTAAAAAGACATAGACAAGTTTCCTTGCATCCCATGAATGAGGTATAATGGAGTTTCTTCAATGAACTTATAGTCATTCCATTTCTATAGGTAGCCTTAGAGTTTAACGACACTTTCGAACGTTGCAATTTAAAAATTGTATACGAAACATATTGATTACTGGATCACTCGACATATCGAGATGACCGCCGCTTTGGGAGTAGTATTTGGGAGTAGTTTTAGATAACAAACTAAGCTTTAACTATCATGTGGGTAATGTTGTCTGGCGTTTAAAATATTCACTTCGAAGTTTTTATAACACTGACTTAGTGTTGCCTAGATCGATTAAGGAAAAATTGGTTCATGCTTATAAAGGGTGGCCCAACAAGAAAGCAAGAAGTGTCATTGTTTGACATTTGAACAATTGTTATTGTTTGCTAGTTGAAGGTACGAGGTTAGTAAAAATGGAGCGCTACACGAATGAACAACGCATCCTCATTGTGAAATTGTTTTACCAAAATGGTAAAAGTTTTGCAGCTACAGTTCGTAATCAATTTGGGGCCACAATAATGCTCCAAAAGAGTCAACTGTAAAGAGATTAATGGATAAATTTAACAAAGCTGGGCCTGTTAGTGATGTAAAGACAACAACGCACCTTCGACCAGGTCGATCAACCGAAAATGTCGCAGCTGTACGTGATGATGTCGCTCAAACTCCATCCACCTCAATGCGACACCGAGCTCAGCAAATTGGTGTCTCCAAATCCACAATGCAGCGAATTTTGACAAAAGATTTGCATCTTCATGCATACAAAGTTCAATTGACTCAGGAACTGAAGCCAGCTGACCATGGACAGCGAAGGGAGTTCGTTAATTGGGTATTGGAGAGACAACATGAAAATGCTGATTTTGCCGATAAAATCATCTTCAGTGACGAGGCCCATTTCCATCTTAATGGCTTCGTCAAGAGGCAGAATTGTCGCATTTGGGGTGAGGAAAATCTTCGAGTGATTCACGAGAAGCAAATGCATCCTCAATGTGTCATGGTGTGGTGTGTATTTCAGGCTGGAGTAATAATTGGACCTTTTTTTTATGAAAATGAGGCATGTCAAGCGCAAACAGTCAATGGTGTTCGGTATTGTGAAATGTTAACCAGTTTTTTCGTGCCTAGAATTGAAGAAATGAATGTGGAGGGCATGTGGTTTCAACAAGGCGGCGTCACATGTCATACAGCCAGAGAAACAATTCAATTGCTGCTTCAGTCATTCAAATCTTGCGTTCTTGTTGGGACACCCTTTACAACGTATCTTCGTTTCGAAGATTATCCATCTATTTATTTCCTTTTCGGCTGGAATTCCGATGACGATTTCATTTTCTTCTGATCTTTCCAAGTTTTGCAAATATTTACTTTGTTCAAATATGCAATGCTGTTGCTCATTGCTCTAAAACGACCCAACTGGTTGCAAAGTATCATTTGTTTCCTATTTTGTGATTAATCTTATCCTGCATCGCAATTGGTAACTGCTCAATCAACTTGTGATGTAAATCGGAGTGAATAATAAAAAATCGACAAAAAAATGTATCACTGAAAAAATTACATATTTTTTGTTTGTTTGATTTTGCTTGACAAATTCAACATTTGGATGATTTGTAATGTTAGCAATCATGATTTCAAATCTGAATATCGAACATGTCTTTCACTAACTACTTCAGTTCTTAATTTATAATGAAATTCGCTGTATTATCTTCTTCTCGCTTCTACCTGAAACATTTTCGCAACACTGTGCTGCGTGTCTTTGTGAGATTCTTTCAGTTCATTACATTTGCGTGCTTTCTTTAAATGTTGATAAATAATACCAAGAATTATGGTTATGGCTCTTCATGCATGTACAGTATTTGTTGAGTATGTAAGTAAGCATTACTCGTATTATATCCGCATTCATGTGCTGCTCGCTAATACGTTGGCTATAATCCCTGTTATACTATTTGTGTAAATTAATGGCAAAGAGCTGGGAGAAGAATGGCTATAAACCAAATACAGCGCGTAGGATTTTAATGATGACCTAATATTTGAAATGTTCTCGTCGCTTGCCAGGCGAAGAAGGTAAATTCGCGCATTTAACCGCTAAAAGAGAAAAAAATACAACATAAATGATTTTCGTGAAATATCTTTAGTGCAAATACAACGTGCAGTAAAAAAACGAATTTAGATAAAACTGCAATAAATTTTCAACAAAAAGTAATTAAAAGAAAAATATTAAGTGTAAGCTAAGGCATCGGTAACTACTGGAATGGAATTTAGAAGTTGACGTGCAATGGCTTTCATAATAGCACAACATTAGCAGAGCTATTATGCAAGTTTCAATATCACGTTTAGTAATATTTACGAAATATAATGGAAAGCTGAAGCGGTTTATTAACTAATGTAATAAAAGATTTTGGAAACAAGCCATTCACATTTCATTTGTATCGGGTTATCCATTATTCGGTTTCAAAAATAAAGTAAAATAAAATGGGCATAAAGCTATGATTTCGATGAAACTTTTATTTCATTATAATGCTTATACCCTGCCATTACTTATGAAATACAACGTCATTTAAATGATCCCCTCTGCATTGGTTGCAGCAGTGGATCCTTTGGAGGTGGGTTTCGACCACTTTTTCGCACATTTCTGGCGATATCTCAGCGATAACGTGACAAATGTTGGTTTTCAAATGCTCCCACGTTTGGAGATAATCCGCGTACACCCCGTTTTTAATGTAACCCCACAAGAACAAGTCTAACGGCGTCAAATCGCTTGATCTTGGTGGTCAATGGATGTCGCCAAAACGTGAAATTACGTTTCCTGGAAACTTCTCATGCAATAAATCCAAAATCGGTCATGTTCGCTGGCTCGTGGCAGGCCAAAAAAAGTCGATTATCATGCGGACATACTGCTCTGAACTGAAATTTGGATTATCCGCCACCTTTCACTATTCTCCGCAGTGTGTATATTGCAATGATACACAGGCCTGACGACATGTGTAATGCTTACATTCTCTCCAAATTTCTTTATAATCTTGCCAATTCCTTGCACAGTGGGTCGATTATGATGACCATAATCACGTTTGAATCACCTTTTTTGTAGTAGGTTTTAATAAATTGTACGCATTCTTCGGTTGTTAAACCATCTAATTTCGTAGATGACAAACATTTCAATAAATAAATAACACTTCACATGTCAGGCATTTAACAGCTGACAGCTTTGCCAAACCGGTGGTTTTAAAACCACTAAATGTGCAACGCTGTATTATGCAATGATTTGTTCCGCTGATCCAGTGAAAATGGATAATTTTTGGTATGCTTAGATTTATTTTTTATATTTATTTTTTTTTCTATTTTTATTGCAATCAAAAATATATCTTATGGCGTCGCGGATGATAATTCCTTGTTTTTTTTTATAAACAAAGTATCAAGATGACATAAATGGCCGAAAACTGCGAGGTGTTACTGCAGCCTTCTCAAGCATCGAGAAAGAAGCAGCGAAAATGGGTCTGGTGGTAAACGAGGACAAAACAAAGTTATTGGTTTTAACGAACAAAGTGTCTACACGTTTGGGGCGTTGTGTAAACGTTGACAACTATAATTTTGAAGTGGTGGAAGAATTTATCTACCTCGCTTCCGCTGTAAGCCAAACGAATGATGTTGGAATGGAGATAAAGAGGAGAGTATTGCTTATTAACAGATATTACTATGGGCTAAGCAAGGGATTCAATGATAAAGCCCTCTTTCGACAAACAAATCCCGACTGTACCAGACATTGATTCTACCTATCCTGTTGTATGGCGCAAAATCCGGTGTTATGACACAAGTGGATAAATCAGTACTGGCAATTTTTTGAGAGGAAAACACTCCGGAAAATATATGGACAAATCATCGTTAACGGAGAGTATCGGCGTCGCATGAACAATGAGTTGTATGAGCTATATCCCGACATCGACGTGGTCAAACGCATTAATATACAGCGATTGCGTTGGCTAAGTCATGTTGTGCGGATGGACCCAAATTCTCAGACGCGAAAGTTTTCGACAACGAACTTGATGGACGGCGCAGAAGAAGGCGACAAAACCTCCGTTGAAAAGACCAGGCTTTTGAAGTACTATCGAAACTTGGTGTGACGAATTCGAGAAGAAGCGCCGAAGATCGAAGCGTTTGGAATTATTTTCTACGGGCGGCGTATGATAGATAAGATATGTCTATTCCAGTCGCCATCTAAGAAGAAGAAGTATCAAAACGATGTAGTAGTGTTGGGTATACAAAATTTAAAAGTGATTAGTAATATTTTTTCTATATTTCCTTAACATTTGTTGGTTGCTGAATATAACTTTCTTATAAAAACAATAAATTAGCAGTGGTTTGTTTGTTTTAAGTGTAAATCCAACATACACTCAGCGAAATTCAACCGAAGGCAACTGCAGTTTTGTAAATAAAACTGGATTTTCGAATACCGGAACCATCGTTTTTTTTCTATTTTGCTTCATCTTGGCCATCCTTTTCCACTTTTGGAATACATAAAAATTTACAGTTAGTTTTGTCGCTAATGTAAATTTTTTGAATTTTCGTCTTTTTTAGTGCGAAATTCAATTAAAGGCGTTCTTCTTAAGTCGTCCAAAGAGGCCAGTTCAGGAGTTGATTTGTGTTTTTTTGTCACTACATTTATGGAACATACTTTTCTTAACGTTTTGTAAAACCCGGTGTTTCTTAAATTATTTTCAAATGGACAAAGAGAAGATGATGACCAGCGAAGAAGTCACTCAAGTCCTTGCATACAAGGATGCCGGATGGCCTAACCCAAAAATTGCACGCAAACTGGAATGCTCTGCTGTTGCTGTAGATAATGTAGTAAAACTAAAAGGAAATTACAACAAAAACAGAAAAAATTCTAATAATCGGAAAGTGTCACCACGAAGTGAAGCCGCTATTATGCGCGCAGGACTTAAAAAAACATTTAACGGCTGCAAAAATTGTAGCACATTTAAACCTACCAATAACCCAGCGACCTGTTTAGCAAATTTTGACAACTGGCAACCGACTAAAATGAAGAAAAATGAGGTCCAAGCCGGCTCTATCAAACGAACAGAAAGTGGCTCGGCTAAAGTTTGCAAAAGAATACATCATGTCATAGTCGGAAAAGTGGTAAAAGTTGATTTTCTCAGATAAGAAAAAGTTTAATGTGGATGGCCCTGATAGCTTTAATTGCAATAACCAACAAGGTTTTAGACTGGAGCAAACAAATATCTTACCTAGTGCAGTTTGATGGGCTGAATTCGAATAAGAAATTGGGTTTTCTCTATCACGTTTGGTTCTCGAGACACAAAAAAAAAAAAGATTTTATTCGTTTTTTACATAAAAAATCATTTGTTTATTTAAAAATCAATGAATTTTCAAAAGTGAATGGTGTTATTTAAGCGTCGCTTGTATTTTGTTGGTTGGGTTTCATGTATTAGAGTCCAGCAATAGTATCCTGGCATGCCTTTGTCCCAAAATCCTTGATAATTTCTTTCAATTTTTATTAAATCATTCAAGCTCCCTTGTTCGTCGCTCACCGCGAAATGCGAATGAAGAAAATACATTTTGAGTGACATTCGTGCACTTAACTCGTGATAATATTTCATTAATTCAGCAACAATTTGTCTGTAGTTTTCACTCCTATTGTTTCCAGGAAAACTGTTCACGATGCTCTTGAAAGATTTCCGGCTGCATATTTTTTCTCCAATAAATATTGTGAGAATTGTCTTCATTCAATAGCTTCCTTATCCGAGGGCCAACAGATATGTCTTCTTTGATTTTAGCATATGAAAATTTAGGAAAAACTGCTAACAAATATTGAAATGCTGCACCATCTTTGTCCAGGGCCTTGACAAAGTTCTTAAAAAGGTCCCATTTTATGTGCAGCGGCGGAAGAAGGGCATCATTTGGATCAATTAATCGTTTATTTGAAATGTTTTGTTTTCCTGGTGAATACTCAGTTCTTTTTGGCCACTCTGTTCTGACGTAATGATGACATGTAGCGCGACTATCCCATAGACAAAGGAAACAACGTTATTTTGTGAAACCTCTTTGCATACCAGCCAACAGACCAACCACAGATCTTCCATTTATTATTGTTGTATTTGATTATTAAAATTTTTGTCATTAATTCGTAATTCTCCATGAGAAATTGATGTGGATTGTTTTTCATTGTGTTTCTTTTTAAAACATGCAGTTAATTTCAAGCTTCTATCTCTATAGATTGTTACTTTTGTCCCAACTGCAAGGATGGTGAAGGATGGATGGATGGTGAAGGATGTTTCGGACTCACTGTTCGTAGAACTGGGAATGACTGGTAATGGATCATTTGGTGGTTTGATTTGGTTTGGTTTG
The DNA here is from genome assembly GCA_019455685.1 of Philornis downsi. Taxonomy (NCBI): domain Eukaryota; kingdom Metazoa; phylum Arthropoda; class Insecta; order Diptera; family Muscidae; genus Philornis; species Philornis downsi. The sequence goes on from JAHXMU010000314.1 coordinate 135,818, forward strand.
GAAACCGATGGGACAGTCGCGTAAGCAATATTTTTTCGATTTTTCACATTGAATCCAGCAACTTTTGTTAAACAGAAATAATAATCGGTTTGGTGGTTACTTGACTCTCTCCAAAGTACTGGTATTGAAAACTCGATCACTTGTATACCTATAAAACAGTTCTGCAACTATTGCAAAACATTGTCGGTGCCCACGGTTTGTTCAAGTTTCTGACAGCGAAACCCAAATAATGCAAATATTCATACTTTAATGAATGTGATATTGCATATCCTTCCGTTCCGACCAAATATTCACCACGCACAATGAATCAGTAACACACGATTTCCCTGGCATGCTTAAACGCTACTATTATTAAGATATAGAATGAATGTAGGCTTCTGTCAAATTAATAACTGTGAATTTCTAATGCCAGTATTGACTGTTTTACAGTATTGCCAGCATGCGATAAAATATGAACAAGACGTAATAGGCCAATTTTTATGCCATATTCGAATTCAGATTAGTTAAAAAAAAAAATATGCTTCATTTCTGCAGTCAATTTTTTTTGCCCAAATTTGTGGACCAATATTACAGGGTGGCCCAAAATGACCGAAGTGGTGCGAATTGTTTATAACTTTTTATTTAAGACATATTTTTTTAATTTTTTTTAAATACAGTAAATTTATGGGGAATATTTTTAGATTAGTTATTAAAAATTATATCCCGCAAGTGGTGGCCATTTTCTGCTTCGCACAAATGTGCTGTTTCCAACACATTTTCCATGACCTGTCGCAAAATTTCCGGTGTTATGTTCTTAATTTCGTCTCGAATATTGGATTTTAATTCGTCAATAGTCCTGGGCTTATTAACATAAACTTTCCCTTTTAAATAACCCCAAAGGAAAAACTCTGGAGCGGTTAAATCCGGGGAACGCGGAGGCTAATTAAAATTGCTTGTACGCGAAATTATTCCTTCACCAAATATGTCGCGTAAAAGAGCCATTGTGGCCCTCGCAGTGTGCGCTGTGGCTCCATCCTGTTGGAACCATATTTGCGGATGATTTTCCACGGCTGGCCTTACAAAATTTTCCAACATGGCCCGATATCGATCAGCATTGATGGAAATGGCAACACCTCGTTCATTTTCAAAAAAATATGGGCCAATGATCCTTTCTGAAGAAACACCGCACCAAACAGTACACTTAACTGGGTGTAATTGTCGTTGATGAAGTACTCTCGGGTTTTCCGTAGCCCATATCCTACAGTTTTGCTTGTTAACGAACCCATTTAATTGGAAATGGGCTTCGTCACTCATAACTAAGTTATGAATAAAATTAGGATTCTTTTGTGCTTTTTGCTGGAAATAAATTGCATAGTCAAGTCGTTGCTGGTAATCTGTCGGTTTCAATTCTTGGACAATTTGAATTTTGTATGGAAACATTCTTATGCTATGCAAAATTCGCTGCAGCGACCCTCTTGAGATGCCAAGTTGTGTCGCACGTCTCCTGGTTGATGTTTGTGGATCCTCCTGAATACTCTCCTGTACCACTTGAATATTGTCATCCGTGTGCACCGTTCGTCGTCTGCCAGCACCAGGAAGGTTCCTTACTGCTCCTTGTTCTCGAAAATTTGCAACAAGACGGTTTATTGTTGACTGAGAGGGTGCAACCTGCGCATTAAATTGACGACGGTATGCACGCTGAGTCAACACAATGGACCGTTGATTTACAAAGTAAATTTCAACGATGTGGGCACGTTGTTCAGTTGTGTATTGCTCTATTATATATTCTCCAAGTCTTCTTTACAAAATACTAAAAAGAAAAGAAAAAAAAAATTATAATAAAAAAGTTATAAGGAATTCACACCACTTCGTTCATTCTGGGCCACCCTGTATCACTGGCATGACATAGGGTAGCCTGAATGTTACTCCACAAAGCGAAACTTCGGTGGCGGCGGATCGCTAATGGTTTGGGCTGCATTTAGCTACCACAATCAATATGCAAAATTTCGGGGCGTTTGAATTCAGAAGGCTGTATAAATTTATTTTAAAACGTTATTGTGGACTTCTTGGATGAAGAACTATCTAGCGATACGAATTTTCAGCAGGATAATGCGGCCATACACGGTTCACGGGCTGGTTGAACCTGGTTTCAAGACAAAGAAATTGCCAGTATGTCATGGCCAGCTCGATCTCCGGATTTAAATCCTATTGAAAACATGTTGCCCTACATGTCGAATTTATGCTAACGAGAGAAAATTTCAATCGGTGGAAGAGCTTCGAAAAACCATGTCTCTAGAATAGGCTCAAATACCACGTGCCGAGTTCAAAAATATGATTGATTCGATGCCAAATTTGATTTTTGAAATAATTCAAGAATATGGGGGATGGACACTTTATTAATTTACAATATTGGGCCTTTTTGATTTTTTTTTTTTTTGTTTTTTTTTTTTTTTTTTTTTTTTTTGATTTTTGATAACATAGAATTGATTGTCTTCAATTGAATTTTACGTTTTATTTTTGATTTTTTCGTTTTTCTTACATTATAAGTTTGTTATTTAAATAAAATAATAAAAGAAAAAAATTGTTGTGTTTAATATAAAATAAACAAAAACGTACAATTTAATACAAAAACTTGATCAACATGCATAAGAATTGAGTTTGGCATACTTAAGACAACTGTATTTCTTTTTTTCTTTTCAGGTAAGTGAATCCTCAACCTCTCATGTTCAATTTGTAATTGCGTGGAGTTAATGAAAAGGTAAATCTTATTATATGTTTGACTCACTACCTCAGTCCCTCCGTATCATTCATCAAACATTTTTAGTCATTAAAATGTGGATAAATTGAAATTGAAACAATGTTCTCAACATTTTTATTAGACATTAAAGACAAAGGCGGAGCCAGTAGTTCGACACCCACGAATGAGTTGTAATTTTTCATCTTGGCATATCAATTTTCTAGTTGTGCAAAATTAGGATTGATATCTATAGTCTGAAATTTACTATCAGCCAATATAGTGTGTGATGGCACATTATCACGATACAAAAACCATGGTGGTACACACGCGATCTTTTAATGAAATTTTCAATGACCGTTTTCCATAAATGCTGCGGTATTTCATTAATGCAGCGTCCAACTACCTCTTTTAAGACTTGAGTCTTCGTCGGCTTATTTGCGTAAACCATCGACTTCAAAAAACCCCAAAGAGAAAAGTCTAATGGTGTTAAATCGCACGATATAGGCGGCCAATTCTGGTCTCCAAAACGCGAAATAACGCGACGGGGAAATGAGTGATGCAGCAATTGAATTGTTTCTCTGAATTGTTGAAACCACATGCCCTCCACATTCATTTCTTCAATTCTAGGCACAAAAAAAAACTGGTTATCATTTCACGATACCGATCACCGTTGGCTGTTTGCGCGTGACATGCCTCATTTTCATAAAAAAAGGTCAAATGGTTCCTCTAGCCCAAAATCCACACCACACAGTGACACGTTGAGGATGTAGTTGCTTCTCGTGAATCACTCGACGATTTTCTTCACCCCAAATGCGACAATTCTGTCTATTGACGAAGCCATCTAGATGGAAATGGACCTCGTCACTGAAGATGATTTTATCGGCAAAATCAGCATTTTCATGTTGTCTCTCCAATACCCAATTAACGAACTCCCTTCGCTGTCCATGGTCAACTGGCTTCAGTTCCTGAGTCAATTGAACTTTGTATGCCTGAAGATGCAAATCTTTCGTCAAAATTCGCTGCATAGTGGATTTGGAGACAAAAATTTACTGAGCTCGTTGGCGAATTGAGGTGGATGGAGTTTGAGCGACATCATCACGTACAGTTGCGACATTTTCGGTCGATCGACCTGGTCGAAGGCGCGTTTTTGTCTTTACATCACTAACAGACCCAGTTTTGGCAAATTTATGCATTAATCTCTTTACAGTTGACTCTTTTGGAGCATTTTTGTGACCCCAAATTGATTGCAATTTGCGAACTGTAGACGCAAAACTTTCACCATTTTGGTAAACCAAATTTCACAATGAGAATGCGTTGTTCATTCGTGTAGCGCTCCATTTTTACTAACCTCGTATCTTCTACTAGCAAACAATAAGAATTGTTTAAATGTCAAACAATGACACTTCGAATGGCGCCAAACTCAAATCTCGCATTCTTGTTGGGGCACCCTTTATAAAACGTATCACAGATTTCGAAGCTACAGTCTTTCTCAAAAAAAAATTAGCTTTTTTTATACCAATACCGAGTTTTGACGCTTATAATATCTTTAAAAATGAAGTTGAATGAGCCCTTTGAAGTGCCAATATTATCAGGTGTAGTAAGATGTCAAATTGGAGGCCCAATAATTTTTATTTTGGCATGTAAGATGACAAACCGTAGTTCGATTTAAAATTTTGTACTAACTAAATGTTTTTCACACTGGTAATACTTGGTGTGGTGCCACATCTATTTGTTTATGTCAACACTATGGCGAAAAAGTAAGTCTAATTTTCAATTTGAAACCGAACCTCAGAAATATTCTATTTTCTGAGCTGGTAGCACAACTATCACATCTTAAATGTGTCGCTAGCGTATGATTTAAGCTTGGTATTATATAGGGTGGCGCATAAGTAACGTTAAATTTAGACCAGTGAATACATTTTTTGTTTAAGTCTTTTTTTTTGTCTCTTTACCGAATTAACTAAACAATACTTGGGAAATTTATAATGGAAAGGCTCAGCACAGAACAAAGAACCAAAGTTGTTCAATTTTACTTTGAAAGTCAGCATTCGATTATTCAGATCATATCGAAATTTCTTTCATGTTCGAAATGCTTCTAGCGCTCCAACAGATTATGGATTGGTTCAGCGTTTTGGGCAACAAGCGGCTGTCTGTGATCTTCCGCGTGCTGGAAGACCTCGTGCAGTTCGAAATGAAGTGGCCATTGCTCGAGTGTAAGCAAGTATTGAGGAAAACCCCGAAACTTCCACTAGGCGACGTTCTCAGCAATTAGAGATGTCTAGGCGGGTTTTGCAAAGAATTTTACATCATACAGAGTGTTACATCTTTTGCCATATAAGATGCAATTAGTTCACGAGTTAAAACCAAATGATGCACAAGAACGTATTCAATATAGTCACAGAAGGAAATATTCAGATTGCAACAGTGGCATGAAGTGGGACGAATCATTCAAAGAATCTTGAGAACGGGCCAAAATCTCTATAGGTATCAAAAATTTTCACCTCTTTCGAAAAAGATTGTCGCCTAGAAATTTTGTGAATTTTTTACTTATTATCTTCAGAAAGGATAAATCATCAACGGCGAATATTATGTTAATTTATTGCAGCGTTTAGGTGATGAAATTATGGTAGAAAAGGCTGTGCATTTGGCGAAAAAGAAAGTGTTGCTTCATCAGGACAATGCTTCAGTTTACACATCCACAATTGCGATGGCCAAAATTAATGAATTAAAATTCACGCATTTCATTTGCCAGATTTAGCTCCCTCGGACTATTTGCTTCCAAACTTAAAAACATTTCTCGGTGGTATTAGATTTGCTAACAATGAAGAGGCGGAGTCTGCGATTGATGGCTATTTTAAGAAGTTCGATATGGTAGAATCTGCGGTTGATGGTTATTTTAAGGAGTTTGACAGTTCTTACTATAAACAGGGTATAGAAGCTATTGAAGTACGAAAAAAAGGCCGCATTCGGCGAAAAAAGTGATATTTTTTTAGCAAGACAATGCTCCAGTTCACACATCTACTTTTAGGATGGCAAAAATTAATGAATTCAAGTTCTAATTGCTTCATCGAGCGCTTTATATACCAGAGTTAGCTTGCTCAGACTTTTTTCTATTTCTAAACTCGGAAAGAAAGCTCGGTGGTAAAAGATTTGTCAACAATGAAAGGGTGGAGTCTGCGGTTGATGGCTATTTTCAGTTCTCAATATGAACAAGGTATAGAAGCTATTGAATGAATATGCCTGGAAAAAGTGTATTGAGCTAAAACGAGATTACTTTGAAAAATGAAGTTTTACCCAAATTTTTTGTGCTTTCTTAGTTAGATCGGCTAGTTTGGAGACCGCCCTGGTAGTTCACAGAAATTGCTACACTACGTAGTCAAATGCAATGATGTAAATGAGTGATAATGATTTTTTTTTTTTTGCTTTAAATCTTATAGTAAAATGTTATATTGTGACCTGTTAAAAGTATCAGTAAAATAATACTTATGTTTTTTCGCTATGCCGAACAAAAGAGAAATCAAATTAATTTATGAAATTTATATGTATGTATGTATTGTTACATATGTATTTATATATATACACATCTATATATGAAATGAACCGTTTGTAAAGCCCATTAAAGTGATACAACTTGATTAAATGCAGGCCATCATTTGAAAAAAAAAAAACCCCGTTTACATTTATTGAAATTTAATACCTGCATTTTGTTCCAATTTATCATGCACCAATTCAACATATGACATGTCATTATTATTTGTATATACATATACTATATCATGCTGCTGTGGTAAAGATCTGTGTTTTTTCTGTTATTAATATTTTACGCTTTTTGTTAAAAAAAGTTTTCGCTGAATTCACTGGAAGGTGTCATAATTTACAATGTATCTGATTCGTTTTTAGGTTTTATGTAAAGCGCTTTTTTTTTCTCGTGAACCGGGTAAATTGAATGCTTTTTGTTGGTATTGCTTAGTGGTCGCCCCGTGGCACTAACGATTATACAAATTGGGTTAGTACTGTCTGTATGCATTGAAGCGTAGATATGACTGTTAACACGCCAGTGATAAATTAAAGACTGAATGTCATCAATCTAGCAAATAATAGTATATGTTATATAGATTTGGGGTTCAGATAATTCTCAAGTGATTATTGAGAAGCAAATGCCTCTGTTTTATCTAAATTCTGTACTGGAGGACTGGCATTATGGGAATATTTTTAGTGGAAAACGCCGCTTTCCAGGCAGTACATTTTAATTGGCTCTCACTAGTTTTTGTGTCTAAATTTCAAGGTATGTACTCGTATTTATGTCTTGATAAGACATATGCCATATACTCGTAACTTGGGAAACGATTCAACCATTACATGAGTCATTCATTACCTTTTTCAGCGAGTTTTTGAACTCCCTTTTAGACTTTTGTTCCATTATAGCATTCTGTCTAAAAAAGTACCAGAAACAAATGATAAATTCTTAAAGGGATTGTTAAAGTAATTTTTTTTCTATTCTATGTTTTCTATTTAAAAAAGTATCAGAAACAAACGATAAATTTTTAAAGAAATTGTTAAAATAGTTTTTTTTCTATTCTATTTTTTCTATTTAAAAAAGTACCAGAAACAAATGATAAATTCTTAAAGGGGTTGTTAAAATAATTTTTTTGTCGCAAAGTTGGCACTACTGTCTTCTATAAGTTTTACAGTTTAAACGCGATCCGTCATCTAGGTTTGTTTACAGCGCTCGATTCTGTCAGTTCATATCAAAGTGCCCTTACAGTGGATACAAATATCGAGCAAAGAATTTGTCTCAAATTTTGTGTTGAATATTGAATTTCCTGTGCCATGTCGTCGAAAATGTATACAGATCGAATCGAAAACACGTACCTATGAGTGGTACAGTGCATTCAGAAGCGATCCAGATATGGTAAAAGATTTACCAAGATCTGGTCGGTTATCAACGTTTTCAGCTGTAGTTAACATCGATTACGTGAAAGAAATAAATTAGTGACTGAAAATTGTCATATCGATTATTATTTCTTTTTATATGGTGGTACACTTGCCTCAAAGATATGTTGATGGTTTTATCCATATAGTATGTTTAATTTGTTTGTCAGAAGCATAAACAAGGCAAGTGTTTTGCGTGTTCGGCGATTCGGTTTTTATGCCTCAATCGTCGCCATGGTAATCGAAGATAGCAGTGAGCGGAACCTTAACATTTGATCGAACTTGGCGTGGTTTTTTGTCTTGGCTGCCCTGGACTCTTCCCTTGGGACGATTGGGATTTGGTTTCGATGCCATATGCCACTGTCAACATTTCAAGTATTTTTGAGCACTAAATTCCATTTTTTACACAAAATTTGATGCAACTTCTTTGATCCATTTTTTTCGATAGCAGAAAATCGCCGAACACGCAAAACACTTGTCTTATTTATGCCTCTCACAAACAAACTAAACATACTATATGGATAAAACCATCAACATATCTTCGAGACGAGTGTACCAACATAAAAAAAATAATAATCGAAAGTCGAATGTTCGAAAATTCACCTTATTTTTTGAACACACCTCGTATTATAGCAATTTGCTGTCATTTAAAATAAAGTAGTTAGAATGTAGACAATGACGTCATCCATTTATCGCAAATGAAGTTAACCAAAGGCGCAAAACTTTACTTTAATCAATAGTGTTCGCTTCAATAGTGTTCGGCTTGTCCACATAGTCTAACGACTTGACATAACCCCACAAGCAACAATCAAGAGGCGTTAAATCGCAAGATCTTGGGGGCCAACGCACAGGACCAATTCGAGAGATAAGCTGCTCACCAAACTCATCCCTCAACATATCCATTGTTTCACGAGCAGTGTGGCATATTGCACCGTCCTGATGAAACCACAACCAAGTTCAACTCAGCCAATTGGGGCAAAAAAATCACGCATCATAGCTCAATATCGTTCACCACTAACAGTAACGCTTCTTCCACGGTCGTTTTTGAAGAATAATGGACCGATGATGCCACCAGCCCATAAACCACACCAGACTGTCGTTTTCTCGGGATGCATCGGTAATTCATGTATGGCATGTGGCTGTTCATCACTCCAGATGCGACAGTTTTACTTGGTGACGTATCCGTTCAGCAAGAAATGAGACTCATCACTGAACACAATTTTTCGATAAAACAGCGGATTTTCATTGAGCTTTTGTAAAGCCCATTCACCAAAAATTAAACGTTGTGATAGGTCATTCGACTTCAATTCTTGTGTGAGTTGAATTTTATAGGCTTTCAAACCCAAATCGACGTGTAAAATTTTCCTTGTGGTTGGGTAACACATGCCCAATCGCTGAGGACGGCGACGAATTGACATTTCACGATTGTCATTAACACTGGTCGCTACGGCTGCAATATTTTCTTCGGTACGCACTCTACGCATGCGAGTCGATGGTTTTATGTCCAACAAAGTAAATTTAGTGCAAAATTTGGAGATAACAACACGAATTGTTGATTCAGCAAGTCGATTATGACGACCATAAAATGGTCGTCTCAAACGATGCACATTTGTCACAGAGCACGAAGTTTGTTAATAAATTTCAACGATTTGCAATCGTTGCTCATTTATTAGTCTTTCCATGATGAAATGGCAGAGTATACTGCACACTTTTCACTTTGACAGATGGCAGATGACGTTTGGACGCCATTACCAACCAGTGCTGCCAATCTGAAAAACTGAATCCTTAAAAAATCACACTGTAGTTCTGGATACCAGTAGACTTGATTTATACATATATTTTATAGATATTTTTTGCTACAAAATTCGTAGCAAATAGTAATATTCAAAAGAACAGAAAAATACAATTTTGGCAGCTTGTTAAAGAATTTTAATTACCGAGGTGGCTTCCACCAGGGCTAAATCTTTCAAGGGTAGCACTTAAATTCATCGAAATTTTAGCTATACTCGTGTATCTTTGCATATTCATCGCATGTTTGTATATTTAATCGCATATTTATTTCCGGTTTTTATTATACAGTATTATCCTAGTGTTGGGTATTACTGATTGTTAAAGGGGAAACAGGCTGCCTGATGAATGTTGCTACATTAAGAGATTCTAATCATTTTTATCAGAACTAATATTAATTTGTGAAGTTTTTAAAATTAATTGAATTTAAAAGGATTTTCACGCTCAGTGATCCATGTGTGGCATTTTTGCTGATTATTGCCTCAAGAGTGCGAAGGGAATTGCCTGGGCCGTTATTCGCTTTAAATTTTTTTAGTTTTTTAGTTTGCCACCAAATTGGTGGCAGCCAGATCAGGAGACCTTGGAGGCTAACGCAATGTGGAATTGACCGAAATCAGTTTATTGTGCATATTTCGCTGCAATTTTGCTATAACCTGCCTGGCTATGTGCTAGGTTGAATACAGAGTGAATGGGAATCTCTTTCGATAAAGTTCCAAAAAGGAAACTCTTGCGACATCTTTAAGGAATATCTTTATCATAGCAACATGCGATACATAGGCCGCTTAGTACACATCAATTTTTGTTGAAAACTAACCTTTTTCATAATAAACATGTGGGGGAAATAATATGTAAAGCCTAAAATATCAAACGTACAAATTTGTTTACATCTACCAAATATTGACAAATTTTTTTGCTTTTCATTTTCATATAATTTTGATATGTGGCTACACTTTTTCCAACACCGCAGGACATTTTTAACGAGTACTTATTTAGAAATTCGAGGCAGCATTTATAATCCATACTAATTTGGTTCAATCTATGCCGCAAATACTCAAACGAATTACACAATAAAATATAAATAATATGCATTAATTCATTCTATTGCATTGCATATCCATCATTCTCTTTTAAAGATTAAAACTAAAGGGGAGAAGAGGTCACTGTTTCTGTGTTCGGTCTATTGAAGAAATCATGGGCACTCTATTTTCCACCCTTATACGAATTTTCCATTTCAATTTGTACAAATAATAATAAACAAAAAAATACAGTCATAAAACTCAATCGCATGAAAATACAGTGAAAATGAGAACTCCAACATAAAACTATATCAGCCAAAGCAGAGTGGATAAAGCAACGACGTAACAGGGACTGCTAAATTGAAAATTCAAATAAAACGTAAATGAAGCATTAACAACCAACTGAATGGACAAATGAAACATTTGTTATTGATTTATTTTTCTATTTGAAATCATTGGAAAAGCTTAAAAATAAACAGGGAAAAAATTCAACCGAAGAAAAAAACTCTAACAGCAGGGCGAAAAGAAAAAAAAAAACCATAAAACGAAGCAATGTAGGAAATGCGAAACGCGACAGCGGCGAGAAAAATAAATTAAATAAAATCATGTTAGTAGTTTTTAATAGTATTAAAGAACGAAAGCGTGAAATGAAATTGACATGAAACGCGAATGGCTTGTAAAAATCGCGCGCGATAAATCGTTAGAAAAAAGCCTCTGGTGTTAATGGCAATTTTGCAGGATATGGCATTGCTGTCTATGTGTGTTTGCTGCTGCTGCTACCGCTTTTTCACCGTTCCATTTATATTGTTTTTTGTTCTTTTACTTTACTTGTTGTTGTTATTGTTGCGTTCACGTTTTGCACCAAAAAGATACGATAATATTTATTATTTTAATTGGAGCGCATCATTTTTGTGTATTTTATTGGGACATGAAATCATATGCATACCGATGTATGCACACACACACACACAGACACAAATATTACGCTCGGATATGAAAACATATATATATTAATTGTACATGTTATGTACATGTATGTATGTTTGTGGGACAGTTTAAAATAATCAATTTAAAACTCTCACTAATGAATGAAATTTTATTGTTTTTTAGATTTACCTAACAGTTTTTAGGTGGAATCATTCCCCAAAATTTAAGAACAATACATTTAATATCCTAAATATTGTTTCAAATCCCGAACTGATAACAACAGTTGACAACAGCACTTTTTATTCCCAACTAACACTGTACTCTTATGCTACGGTGTGCAAGATGAAAATTAAATGTATGGAGAACAATTTTTGGAATTTTAAAGATCAAGGAGTCTAATATCTTTCTACCTAAACCAAGACTACTATATGTCAATTTAAAAGAAACTTGAACGATGCTTAAATTCGTCGCATATATGTAGGTCAATGACCGCGGTATCGATATCAAATCAAATGTGTAGGTTTAACATGAGTCTCGCCTTGAAGGCCTTACCCATGGTGTGCCATCACACAGGTGCTGTTTTTCATTATTTTTTTCTTGGTTATACGTTTTTTCTTTCTTCTTCTTTCTTCTTCTTTCGACAGCAAGCGCCCCTTTGGGAAAAACTTCCTCAGGTCCCACTCCCTCTCTCGGCCAAAGTACTGTTGTAGTCACTTGGTGTGAAGTGAGCTACCTCCCGGGTAGGAGTTGAGGTAACCTAGGAAGACCTCGGATAGACATGAACAGTGTTTTCCAAGCTAATGCCTTCCTTCACCAACGCAACCTGAAGCAACGCAAAAGCACTGAAAACACTTGTTCGGGCAACCACAACCAGCACGATGCTCCCACTACGGGTCCAACACCATTGACCAGGAAGGAACAATGTTCCTTGGGCCCCTGGTCACCCGTGCTACCAGAAGAGAAGAACCCTCTGGTCTGAGTTTCGCAGACAAGCTACTCCAGTCTTGCTTTATAATACCTCACATGGAACTGATAATCCATTATCTACGGCATAGATTTTCCATATCCGAGGAGAGAATATCAACACAGCAAAGCACGCCATGCTCCAATCGTTGTCTATTAATCGGATCTTTCTGGCCGTACAACTATTAAAACGGTAAAAAGAAGATAAAAGAAAAATCTTCTGATATCTTCCGACGGCTTCTCTATAACCGCACCTGTTGCCAGGCTGTGTCTTGTTTAACTATGACTCTCCCTTTTATTTGGTTTTCGAAAAACGAGTTCCAAGATCAGTTTGATGTCATATTATAGGTGAATCCCACGACATAATCCACCTGTTTCTATGGCGCCTGAGACAAGGCCACACTACTTTGTTTTTGTACGCAAGCATCATCTTTTGCCTGCTTAATTACAGGATCGGGTAGAGAGGCTTACGTTTTAGGGGTAAGCGGTACAAAGCATCCTAGGAAACACCCCAATGCCTAAAACATACAGGATTATCCGTTTAATGGTTTCATCTGAAGTGTTATTTATTTAGTGAAAGATTTGCATTTTTACGAATCTTCTTCCTAGATGGCGACTGGAATAGACATACTTATCTATTATATGCCGCTCGTGGAAAATAATTCCAAGCGCTTCGATCTTCTGTGCTTCTCTTCCAATTCGTCACACCAAGTTTCGATAGTATTTCAAAAGCCTGGTCCTTTCAACAACGTTTTGGTCACCCTTTTCGGCGTCGTCCATCGAGTTCGTTGTCGAAAACTTTCCGTGCCGGAGCATTTGTGTCCATCCGCACAACATGACCGAGCCAACGCAATCGCTGTATATTAATGCGCTTGACCACGTCGATGTCTGCATATAGCTCATACAGCTCATTGTTCACGCGACTTCGACACTCGTTGTTAATGATGATGGGTCCATATATTTTCCGAAGTATTTTCCTCTCGAAAACTGCCAGTACTGCGTCATAACCTAGGATTCTGCGCCATATAACAATACAGGTAGAACCAACGTCTGGTACAGTCGGATTTTTGTTTATCCAGAGAGCGCTTTATAATTGACTGGCTTGCTTAGCCAATAATAACATCTGTTAGCAAGCAGTACTCTCCTCTTTATTTCCATGCTGACATCAATCGTTTTGTTTACAGCGGAACCGAGGTAGATGATTTCTTCCACCATTTATATTATAGTTGTCAACATTCACACAGCGTCCCAAACGAGTAGACTCTTTGTTGATTGAAACCAATAACTTTGTTTTGTCCCCGTTTACTTCCAGACCCGTTTTCGGTGCTTCTTTCTCGATACTTGAGCAGGCTGCAGTAACATCTCACAGTTTTCTACCAATGATGTTTATGTCACGAATATGAATCGTTTAACAACCGAAGAATGCATGAAAATAGTTAAAACTTACTACAGAAGTGGTGATTCAAACATATACAATTTTTGTGGTAGGAACTCCTGATGCACTACGCCATGGTAATCGAAGAAAACAGTGAGCAAAACCTTGAAATTTTATCGAACTTGATGTCATAATCATATACCCATGATTCGTCACCAGTTATGATCCTTTTAAGCAAATCTGGATTTGGCTCATCGTTGACGTTATTCAACAATTCCTAAGCGATGCTTATGCGACGTTGTTTTTGGTCAAAATTCAGCAATTTTGGAACGATTTTCGCTGCCACACGCTTCATGCCCAAAATTTTCGAAAAGATTGCATGGCATGAGCCAACCGATATGCCGAGATCCTCACCAACTTCTCTAATTGTGATTCGACGATTCTCCATAACAATTGTTTTCACTTTCTCAACATTTTCGTCGGTTGTTGATGTGATGGGGCATGCAGAGCGAGTGCCGTGATTCATATCTTCTCGATCTTCTGTGAAAAGTTTGTACCACTTGCGAACATTTTTATTGACTCAGAGTGCTCTCAACTTATGCCACTGTCAAAATTTTAAGTGTTTTTGAGCACTTCATTCCATTTTTCCATGCCAAGGTCGGTCAATTGCTTGTGTATGAATTCTCAAATTTAGGCGTGTCATTTCTTCACATGTTTTGTCATTATTTGAAAGCTGTGTTTCATACGTTAGTTCAAGAAAATCTCAATGTTCCTTGGCAAATCACATTATTCTGCACATATTCGGCTTGCATTATTCTGCATGAGTGAGTTAATGAATTAAGATTTTCTTGTAGGAAATTCATTACTAATTGCCAAAACACTGATACGTTCTCACAACTAAAATCTTAAATCATCATACAACATTATGATTTCAATGCAAAATCTTCATCGAATATACGTAGACAAAAGATTAATTTCCTTTTTCAAATAATGTCTTCATATCCTTCAAATATTCCATTTGTATATTATGTGTATGGCTTCAGACCAGATTCTGATGAACACAGGAAGGTAACAACTGATTATGTACAATTATAATATATCTACTCTGAAGTTATCCATTCTATTGGTATCTTTGCCCTGTACATTCATAATAATGCAAAGCAGAGAAGAAAAATTAGATTTATCAATGTCTTCTTACAAATAAAAGGAAATCGTTTTGGAAATTTTGTTATAAATCACTATCACAAGATTGTCGCATTTTGCGAAATAAATCTACTTCTTGCAGCAGCACCATCACAACCACCACCCTTCAGTATGTTTCAAAATCAATTAATTTTATTCCAAAATCATCAGCATTATTGAAAAATTGAAAACTGATTTAATGTCATTGTGTTTCAATGAAATTCTCCATTCCAGTTATGAGAGATTTAGGCTTTTAAAGTGAAAGCTCTGGGCTGCGCCAACAAATCAATGTAATTAAAAACTTGAATTCATATGACTCCTTTAAAGCCAATTATACGTAGAAAAATAATAAATCAAATTGATAGATGTTTGTCCACTGTATAGGTATATTTCGTTTGTTGGATATTCAGCTATCTGTTCATTTCATTCGTTTAATGTCCTGTGTAGGGAAGCCTCTCTCACACTATGACTGTGAAGGCTCCACCATGGTGACACACATAACATTACCATCATCATCATCATCGACGTGGCCATAGTTGTGTCAAACCTCATGGTTTTATAATGAAATGATTGAAATATTATTACAGTTTTTAGTTATGTTGACCAAAAGCTGTTTACAACTTTATTTCCTGTGTACATCAACGAGGTGGTTACCTCTCCTAGCAGCTCTCTTGCCCCAGCCATAATAATCACTATTTGTAAATCAGGATTGTTCATGTGCAATATCTGGCCTAAATGAATGCGCCATCTATATGTATGTGTGATTGTTTGATTCTGGTGTTATTAGCCTTTCCTATCCGTAAGCCATTCAATATTTAGCAAAACCAAAAACTGTAACAAACTATTGAGTCAGTCAGCCCGGTCGTATTGAAATCACCCACTGAAATTGCCACAACAATTCTGCCCTAGAAGAAGACAGCATTTGAAAAGGGCGGTGTGCTAATTGAGGTACATTTAAATAAGTTAAGAGCAATGATAGCTGTTGTCCAAGAATGGATTATTACCTTTATATA
>JAHXMU010000314.1:152129-181095 GCA_019455685.1 Philornis downsi
ACATTCGATTTTATTTGAAGAACCAAATATCCGTCCGATGAGAAGCCCAATTCTTGTCTGTCTAATAGTAGTAGTCTTGTCCAATAGTAGGCTAACTATTTCTCAATGCTATTACTTTTTGAAAAACTGAATCATACACTCAGCGAAATTAAATTAAAGTCAGTTACATTTGTGTTACGAAACTGGATGAGAAATATGAATTAAAATTCAATACCGGATTATATTTATATACAGCATTCAGATATCTTTCGTCATGCGTAAAGTTGCCGTTCTGTTGTCGTTTAGTCGCTTCTAAGTTCCGGAGAGCTTCTAGGTTCTAGGATTAAAAGAGGGCTTTTCGCGGTTTTATTAGGTGCTAAACTAAGTTCCCGCTGTTTGACAATAGATGGCGCCAGCTGTAAGAGCTAGTCGATTCTGCCATAACCTAAACGTCATGAGCCAAGCTTAGGCATATGGTAAACATACCGCCCCGACACAATAGTGATTTTCTTTTGGCGTCATATTCTTTTGGTTATGTGAATATGTATGATTTTGTGGCAAATAACCGTTATATGCGGGAAGTATTAAATTTCTTCTTTCAATCGAAGAAAATGGTCGCTGAAGCTCGAGAGCTGCAAAGCGTTTACGGAGATGCTTCATTAAGTGAAACAACGTGCCGAGATTGGTTCAGTCACTTTAAAAACGGTGATTTTAACATTGACGACCGTTCGCGCGAAGGAAGACGAAAAACCCTACGAAGACACTGAATTGACGGCATTGCTTGATGGGGATCCATGTCAAACGCTGGAAGACCTTGCTTCAATATTAGAAGTTACCCGCCAAGCCATTTCCAAGCGATTGCATAATTTGGGAATAATTTAAAAGTAAGGAACTTGGGTTCCTTATGAGTTGAAGCCAAGGGACGATTAGCGTCGTTCTTTCGCCTGTGGACTACTGCTTCAGAGACAAAAAAGACAAAGGGTTTTCTTCATCGTATTATAACGAGCGATGAAAAATGAATTCCTTACAGTAATCCAAAGAAAAAAAGTCATGAGGGCTGCCTGCTCACGCTTCTACATCGTTGCTTTGGCCGAATATTCACGCTGCGAAGGTTTAGCTCCGTATTTGGAGGGACCAAGTCGGTGTTATTTATTACGAGCTGTTGAAACCAAGCGAAACCATCACTGGGAATCGGCATCGACTTCAATTAATGCGATTGAGCTCTGCGCGAGAAACGTTACAGTACGCGAAGAGCCATGAAAAAGTAATTCTCCAGCATGACAACGCTCGGCCTCGCGTGGCCAAGCCCCATCCGCCATATTCTCAAATATTGCGCCGTCCGATTATCACTTGTTCCGTTCGATGGCACACGGTCTGGTTGACCAGCTGTTGTTCTACTTATATGTAGACACCAAGGAATGGCTATATTCGCGAATAGCCTCAAAAGATGAACACTTTTACCGTGACGGAATTCAAGCTTTGCCAGAAAGATGGGGAAAAATAGTAGCAATCCTTTCAATGAATCATTTGTAAACATGTTTTCATAACAAATTTGCATTTTTATAAAAAAAAAAAAGCAGCGAGAACTTAGTTACGCACCTATCTACTTAATTTATTATCCCTAAAAAAACTATACTCAAAATTTGAAAAAACCACACAGATTAATTCCTGCTAAAATACTGGTTTGTTGCGAAGGCATATTCCTTTAAACCGAGCTGTCCTCCTTCAACAATGGACAACTTGGTCAGCTTCCCAGAGAATATACGTCGAATACATAAACTTTTTCTGAGAGCAGACATTTGACTTGGCTGCGGCGGAATTGAAATCTGCTAAAAACATACATTCTGCCAAAGAATTACAGGCAATTGACGAATAAAATACAAAACATTTATTATTCATTTAACTTTTGTATCGCTTTCAAAATAGGCCCTTTCCGAAATAATACCGTCATGTCAACGATTAATCCAAAACAAAAACAAAACATTTCTCAAACCCACTTTTCGAAAAAGACTTTACACCCCCACCACGAATTCTCTTGTGTGTCTTCTATTAACTGAAAACGGGTTCCTCGACGTGGTAATTTGACTTTTGGAAAAAGGAAAATATTAGCCGAAGCCTTACCAAGTGAATATATTGTGAATGAATGAATTTGGTCTCTCAAACACTCCATAATGAGGAGATAATATATTTTACATACTGTCTAATGTTCTGGCAAGAATTCCAAGTGCATAAATCCGCGATAATTAAAAAAATCGGGTTCCTTGAACTTTGATCGACTTTGACGAATTTTTTTTCGGCTCAACTTGAAGGCGCCATACCGAACCCAGTTGGTTGCATGTCAAATTCGTAAACCTATGTCTTGTCACTATTTGTAATGCATGATATGAATGTGGGCTCAGAATTGACTCTTTCTAACATGCTTTCAGCGGCCTTTATACAATTGAGTTCTTAAAGGAAATGTATGATTATCGGAATTAGTCGAGCAGTAGCACACCCCATACCTAAACAATGGTGTTAAACAGATTCCTGATATTCAGAAAGTTTAGCGGCTGTCTTCTTTAACTTTGAAAAACGGTTGAAAACGTTGATGGCTGAACATAAAACATGTATCACTCATATGCATGAATTTTTAAGTAAGTCAATTTACGATAAGCCTACTGTAACATTTTTAGTGAATCGGCAAAAGGAATTCAATTTTCAATACAACATTTTGGACAAATTCTTTGTAAATATCGACACTATTGAGATGAACTGCCAAATCGGGCGTTAAACTAAAACTAAATGACAGATCGAACTCGAAACTCCGCACCAGTATAGACGATTGTTGTGCCAACTTAGGAGTGAAAAGCATTTAAACAATCCGCTCATCAGCTACCGCCTATAAAATTCCTTCCTTCTTCTTTACCATGAGTACCTGCTGAAGTACTTAATTTTTTTTTTCCTTTCAGTACTTTCAAATACCATGTAGTACCACTTTGTGTTGAACCATCCTCGTTTCAATGCATTCATATCCATTCCTTAGTTTGGCTTTTAGGGCAAATGTTCTCTGTCATCACAGCTCTCTGTCCTGGGTTTCCCCCCCAATATCATCATAAGCATCATCATCAACAACATCATTATTATTGATGGGGTTTTTGCGTTAACCGATGACGACAAACATACGGAAATTTCACAAAATAATGATTTATGGTTTAAATTGTATCCATAGAAGATCCACACATAGATAAGCTTGTTCGTACATTCGTTGCTACATTCGTGTGCACATGGATGAGATTTGAAAATTGTGCAATTTTTAGCTGAAATTGTCATTTCCCAACCAGTCCAAACAGCGCAAACAAGCCAGAAATTTTGCAAATACACATCTATCCACTTTGTTCCGGCCGAAAAAAGTTTAAAGCATGGTACGGCCTTTCAAGCATTTGAGAATCTGTCAATTTTTACAAAATTAATTGCTTATTGAGGCAGGGTTTTAAGCTTTAATGTCGTCTCGACGTTTTGTTTTTGTTTACGGAGGACATACATTTTTATGAGGGATTTCCTATTTCAATGTCTTTGACAAAGTTTCTCCTGGATCACTGGTTTTATTTCGCATAGAATTTGTCTTCCTTCGTTGAGTTTTCTCCGTTGTTTTGTTTTACCCGCTGGATCCTTCCAATTTAACTTAGCAATCAATAATTCAATTGTTGTTGTTGTTGTTATTGTTATGATACCTTTAGTTAGTAATTTTCGAAATGACAACATTATGAAATAGGATCATATATTACTGACATCGACTCATTTAGTATGTAAATTTACGCTTATGTATTATGCACGAGATGTTTAAGGGCAACTACCAATTTCCTCCTCGCCCCCAAAACTACAGTGTATGGATATCAAACTGAACTTGGAGCCAAATACGAGGGCAGTCCCAAAACTAGCCAAATTGACGCCAGTAGCATGACAAATATTATTTTGCTGAATATTGGCAGCCTTACAAAACATATATTTTGAGTTTCAAGGCGCCACATTGTTTAGTATTTTTATTGGAGCCATCAGTGAATCTGTAAAGAAGGAAAAAGTTGGTCACCATTTTCTAATTCCATTTGAAATATTTCATTTTGAAATATTTCCATTTGAACGGCCTCAATCCAACAAATATTAAAGCCGAGCTAGATTCTACTCTGAGGGTGTATGCTCCTTCGTTTACAATTGTAAAATATTGGATAGAAGAATTTAAACGAGGCCGTACGAGCTGACAAGATAAACACCACAATGATCGGCCAATTGAGGTGTCCTTGTCACACACGGTGAAAAAAATCCACAAAGTGGTATTCAATTATCGTCGGCTGAAGGTGCGTGAGCCCGGCGGAAATGATAGGCATTTCAAAAAGTGTTATACATATCGTATATTGACCGAAAATTTGAAGATGAGAAAGCTGTGCGCAAGATGAGTGCCGCGCTTGCTTTTAATAGAACAAAAACAGTGTCGTGAAAATGTTTTAGTAGAATGTTTGGCGATGTTTCACCGCAATAAAGCCGAATTTTTGCGTCGATTTATAAGCATGGATGAGACATGGGTCCACCACTTCACACCTGAGAAAAAGGAGCAGTCAAAGCAATGGACTGAAATGAGAGAATCATGTCCAAAAAAGACGGGGATGGTTCCATCTACAGGCAAGCTCATGGCGTCTGTTTTTTCGGGATGCACATGGAAAGTTTTTTATTGATAATCTTCGGAAAGAAAACTCCATCTACGGCAAATATTATGCTAATTTATTGCAGTGCTTAGATGAAAATTATGGAAAAACGGTCGCATTTGGCGAAAAATAAAGTGTTGTTTCATCAAGATAATGCTGAACTGAAGCGTCCACTACTGTTATGCTCAAAATTAATGAGTTGATGTTCGAATTGCTTCATCACGCACCTTATTCGCCAGATTTGTCTCCCTCGGACTATTTTCTGTTTTCAAACTTGAAAACATACCTGGGTGGTAAAAGATTTACCAACAATAAAGAGGTCCAGTCTGCGGTTGATGGCTATTTTAAGGAGTGTGACGGTTTTCTTGCTGGAAAACAGGTATCGACGTGAGAAGAGATTATGCAGAACTTTTTTTCCAAATTTTTTGTGTCTTCTCTGTTAGGTTAGCTAGTTTTGGGACCGCTCTCGTACACTCACTATGTCAAATTAGTCGCAACCGGATTAGGAAACTAACATGTACATGTATGCGGATGTGCAGCAATCCGTTGGGATAGGGGAGGGACAGTGGTTTAGGAAGTAGCGTCGTTTTTTATTATGCGAAAAAAATTGCTGCTCATACATGATTCTGATATTACATCAGCAGCAAAGTATGATATACGAGTATACAATGTTAGTATTGGTGATGTAATATCAGAATCATTCAGGATATTCATTACTTCAGTGCTTTGAATGAATATGGTATAGTTGAGTAAATATAAAGTCAAAGTGTCATTCTTGTCAAAGTGCTATTCTTTATAAATGTTGCATCGATTTTTTGAAAGTTCAGGCTCTCTTTTTTCCGAGCACAATTTAAAGTATGTGTTTGTTTCACCCAACGTATTCACATTCGTTTGCCTCCAAAAACCAAGCCTTTAATACAGAAGTTTCGAATTTTCAATCTTTTAGCACTTTTAAATTAAGCGTTCACAAGAATGCTAGCTCAGCCAGCACTTTTTGCGGTTTTCCGAGCCGATATTCTCGCGCCGCCCTTTATTAGAGGACAAAAATGCATTATTTTCAGAAAATAACTTGAAACTCTGTCATAATAATATCATAATATAGGGTGCACATCCAATGTCATTGTTAATGGGGACTGTTATTTAAAGATGTTGAAGGAGTGTTTTTTAATCAGATTTGCGGCGAAGACGTATTCGTTTCAACAGCATTTGGTTCCAGTAAGAATGAGCAACTACACATTTAGCCAGACCGGTTATGACGAGGCTTTAACGAAAATTCCCAAACATATTAGTATCCAGAAACTCCACTTTTCGTTGGCCCCCAAGTAGCCTGACATGAGTGCACCAGACTTTTTTGATGAGGTTATGTCAAGCAAAAGGTGTACAAAACGAATCCAAAGAATTTCACTGAATTGAATCAGTTTATTAAAAGAATAATTGAGGTGATCCGGACTTCATCCCTTCAGGCCGCAATGAATAATTTTCTGACGTCGCACATGCGTGAATGGGAGGTCATTTACGGTTTATCATTTTCAAAACTAATTAATTATTTAAAAAAAATTTATTTGAATTTCTTATTGTAACACAATTGAAGCGCCATCTTGTAACCTGAAATGAATGGAAAATTTTACTCATCGGACCAAGAGCAGAAAAACGTTACACTTTTTGCCAGAAGAATTGAATATAGGGTGGTGCACGAATCGTGCTGCACATCCAACGTCAATATTAATGGGGACCGTTATTTAAAGATGTTGAAGAGGTTTTTTTTTGTAACCAGAACTGCGGCGTATTCATTTCAACAGCATTTGGTTCCAGTAAGATGGAGCACATACAGCCAGACCGGTTATGGCGGAACTTCAACGAAAATTCCCAAACATATTAGTATCCAGAAACTCCACCTTCCCTTGGCTCCCAAGTCGCCTGACATGAGTGCACCAGACTTTTTTGATCGGGCTATGTCAAGCAAGAGGAGTACAAAACGAATCCAAGGAATTTCACTGAATTGAAGCAGTCTATTGAAACAATAATTGAGGCGATCCCGATTTCTGCCCTTCAGGCCGCAATGAATAATTGTCTGGTGTCGCACATTCGTGAATAGAAGGTCATTTACGGTCTGTCATTTTCAAAATCAATTAATTATATAAAAAAAAGTCATTTGAATTTCTTATTGTAACACAATTGGAGCGCCATCTTGTACACGTTTCAAAAATGAGTACAAAATTGCAGTCATCGGACAAAGAGCACAAAAACATTGCACTTTTTGGCAGAAGAGAAAACATTACTTTCATTATTTTTTGCCGACCAGCCGTGACACGATGCACTGTGCTTTGTCCCAGTACATCGATGGGACAAAAATAGAAGGAGTCGTCCTAGGGTAATAAAATTTGGCGCGAGTCCCTAATATAACTGAATTAAGAAAATTTCAAAGTATGGGCAAAATTGACCACGCCCATCGCCTACCGCCCATACAAACCGAAATTATTTTTGGCTATAAAAATTGAACTATTGCGTAAAATTTCATGCAAATTGCGTGAAGAACATATCTATATGCCCTCTTATTAAAAAATGGCATTTCATCAACATTGACCACGCCCATCGCCTACCGCCCATAAAAACCGAAATTATTTTTGGCTATAAAAATTGAACTATTGCGTAAAATTTCATGAAAATTGCGTGAAGAACATATCTATATGCCCTCTTATTAAAAAATGGCATTTCATCAACATTGACCACGCCCATCGCCTACCGCCCATACAAACCGAAACTATTTTTGGCTGCAAAAATTGAACTATTGCGACACCCTATGCGATTAACCGATTATAACATCAATTACATTTTAGTAATTATTTTATAGCACGTATTACGTGATTGTAAAATATTTACTCAAAATTAATAAATAGCAATCGGGCGTTTTTAAAGTAAACAATAGTTTGTCACGTTCTCATCTCTAATTCGAATTATAAATGATTACATTACAGGAATAGCAAAACATACATATGTTACAGCATGGTCATACAGCTGACTTTTACAAAGCAAGAATATTAGACATAAGAATAAAAAAAAATAAAATTTTTAAGAGTTTGTTGAAATCAGCGCCAAAGTAGCGATAATTCAAAAATGTTGATGTAGTGGCGCGACCCTTAAAATTTTTTTCCTTATTTTTGCCTTCGTAAGAATCTCAAACTACATCTCTTCCCGAGTGAAACTTTTTCAAATTAAAAAAAAAAAAAACAAAAAAAACAGATCTTTCCACTCCACCCTAATCAGCAACCAACCAACGGTGATTAAAAATGTGAATTTAGACCTTTTTTAAAACTTTTTTTAGAAATACATTTTTTTCCAGCGATTACAAATAATTCCGGTTAACATGATTTATTTTTTCCGAGTTCTGCTCAAACTAAATAACATAAAAATCCAAATTTTAAGCTCCTTCTTAAAAAAATAAATTTTTGGGAATTATTTTCATAAAGCAAAACAATTTCGTTTTTAATTCATTGATTCTTGCTTAAATGTCACTAACTTTAGCGCCCTCTGGTGAAGTGTAGGAGAGTCAAACGACACTATTTCCTTTAATTTTATTTCTTTTGCAGTGTTATCTTTCGATTATTATAACTTTCATTATATTTTGGGACAATTTTTTTTTATTTTTGTCTATGGGACAAAGCACTGTGCGATGTCTAGAACATGTGATTGTTAGATTGGAGCCTCGGTACTACCATCTGTTAATATTTGAGTAACGGTCACCTCAATGAGCCGCACGAACTGCACTTGAAGGTAGAATACTTGTAAGCTTACTTATCCCCATATCCCATTCGTGGGATGTAAGGGGAATTTTTTTTTTTTTTTTTAATTACTGAATTCGTAATCAAAGTATACCAAATCTACACAATACTAGGTAGTGAAATTGACCAAATTGTACTTGATTTGAATGCGCCTGAAAATAGTACGTACTTAAAATAAGTACGCAATTTTTTTCGAACAATTTTCTGAATTATTTTGTGCAAAAAATTCAATTCAATTTCAGTTAATTTTGACTTCTTTTTGAGTGTACTCGTATGCAGTGATTAGTCTTCAAATTTCGCATGTAATAGTTTCCATCTCGAGAGAAATTCAAAATATTGCTTTCGCTGCTTCTACTTTGCAAAGAAACTCATACTGAATTCGTACTCAAATTACCGGAGAGTAAACCAAATCTAATTAATACTAGGAAGTGAAATTGACTAAATTGTACTTGATTTGAGTGCGCCTGAAAATAGTACGTACTGAAAATAAGTACGCTAATTTTTTCAGACAATTTTCTGAATAATTTTCAGTTAGTTTTGACTTCTTTTTAAGTGTACTCGTATACACGAGACTGATGATTAGTCTTCAAATTTCGCAAGTAATAGTTTTCATCTCGAGAGAAATGTAAAATATTGCTTTCGCTGCTCCTACTCTACAAAGAAACTCATACTGAATTCGTACTCAAAGTACTCGTGAGTAAACCAAATCTAATCAATACTAGGAAGTGAAATTGACTAAATTGTACTTGATTTGAGTGCGAATGAAAGTAGTAAGTACACTTAAATTCAAAGAAGTAAGACGGTCATAGACGACTTTAAAGCACTTAAAATTAAGGGCAATAACAGAAATAGTAATGATTTAGAAATTAGATTATCTGTACTGCATTAACATATCGTATATAGATAGTGGGAAAGAACTGTCACAATTTACGTACACCTATAAAGGACCATCATAATTATAGGCGTATTTATGGGAAGATTTTTAAAATAAATTTGTCTCACACTAAGTTATATCTTCGCACGAAAACTCGTTTGGTGGAATGAATTCTGCGGCAACCAAACTTTGACTATTTCTCATACTCACCCCTGTAAACCACTGTACTTACCTTCTTATTCCCACATCATCTAAATTGGCAATACACAGTAGCAAAAACCTAAATCCCACAAAGTTTGCCCAACACAAAAGTAGATAAGTATGGTACACTTTAAAAGTCACAATCGATTTGTACAATTGACTTCCTGCCACCAACGATTTTCATCTTTATTATGTAGTTTTATTTTATTTTTGTTTTCTTTTTTTTTTTTTTGTGGTTGAAGTTCTATTCTTTTTTACTCTGCCCAAGAAAAAAAAAGCCAAGAATAAAACGAAGAAAACAAGAAAATCTGCCAGTACAATTTTGGAAAAACCCGTAAGGTATTCAAACCTGAAAACGTAATCCACACATAAGCCCCCATACACACCACTCAGCATAACAAACTCCATCTCCTCCAGTGGCTCCTTCCTCCTGCCTACTTGAGCGGCGAAGCAAATCAGTCAACCAGTAAATCAACCTTCTTCTGCACACTGTCGATGGTGTTGGTGGCGGTGGCAATGGCGGCGGTGGTGTTGCATGTAGTGCCCTGGGTATTGCAAGTTACAACCGACAGACTTTTGGTTACATTTACTTACTCCACTCGTAAGCATTCCGACAACGTACACTTAGAAATTTAAATGCCAATCAATCTTCTTCGCTTTTGGTACTGGAAAGAATATAGTTTAGACCTTAAACCGCATGAAAATCAAAAGTAAATGCTTCTAGTGTTGTTGTCTCCAGTTTGCTCCACCATCATATCACCTCAAAAAAAAGGGGGGCTTAGTGAGGGAAGAGACGCAATTTTTCTAAATCACTCATAGAACCAAAAGTTTTTTCTTTATGTTTTTTTCTTTGGTTATTTCTGGTTTTTCTATATGAGCAGGAAAATACACCAGCAATTTTGTAATGCCGTTCCTACTTCACTTGTCTTGTCTTTGTTTTTTTTTTTTGTCTCAAGCATCAACAATCAAAATCCCCAGGAGGGGCAGGAGAATGGGGAAAGGTGGTAGCTTAAGCTCTCAATCAGATACGACAACAGCAGAAAGAAGTCATGTTAGAATAAAAAAAAACCACTCGTAGACAAAAACTGTACGAAATTACAGTAGAAAAAAAGTAAAAGTCAACTCAAGGAGAAAAATGTGGCACAAACGTAGCTCAGGAATGTTGTTAATGTCTCCTATAGTTGTTAGAATCCGTTTCATTTTTTTCTTCTTTTTCTTTATTTTGATACGGGAGACCCATCAGTTGTTACGTTTCAAATCGATGTCGTCGACAATTTACATTGAATGGCTGAAAACGCTTACAACAAACGCATATTAACGATTGGATGAAAAAACAGCAGAAATTGCAAATAAAAAACAAACAAATGGAAAAAGAGAAGTGAAAATGCAAAATAAATCATTTGCAGTTTTAATAAATGAATGTGTATGGCATAACTGGAAGCTGATTGAAAAGTTCATTGTTATTATAATTGATAGAAAATTTGAAATTTTTTCTAATTTAATCTAACTTTTCACGTAAGTTTTGTGGATGTCGGTCTGTGTTGCGTTGCCATACTTCCAAGACAGTTCACAGACCATCAGAAAATCGCAACTGAAATGGTTTATCGAACTTAGCGCCCAAAACAGATAATTGTATAGAAAATTAGATTGTTTGAATATTAAGACACTCCGGGTTAAAGTTCTCGACTAAAACTACTACCTGTGGAATTTTGGAAAAAATCTTACAACTCTTATATATAACGTATTTAGGCCAAAAGTCACGGTTTTTGTTATAAAGGGTGTCCCAACAAGAACGCAAGATTTAAATTCAATTGAATTGTTTCTCTGGCTGTATGACATGTGGTGCCGTCTTGTTGAAATCACTTGCCCTCCACATTCATTTCTTCAATTCTAGGCACGAAAAAACTGGTTATCATTTCACGATACCGAAGGCTTAACATGCCATATTTTCATACAAAAAGGGTCCAATGATTCCTCCAGCCCAAAATCCACACCATCGCTTGAGGATTTTCCTCACCCCAAATGCGGCAATTCTGCCTATTGACTAAGCCATCAAGATGGAAATGGACCTCGTCACTGAAGATGATTTTATCGGCAAAATCAGCATTTTCATGTGGTCTCTCCAATACACAATTAACGAACTCCCTTCGCTGTCCATGGTCAGCTGGCTTCAGTTTCTGAGTCAATTGAACTTTGTATGCATGAAGATGCAAATCTTTCGTCAAAATTCGCTGCAATTTGCTGAGCCCGGTGTCGAATTGAGGTGGATGGAGTTTGAGCGACATCATCACGTACAGCTGCGATATTTTCGGTCGATCGACCTGGTCGAAGGCGCGTTGTTGTCTTTGCATCACTAACATACTTAGTTTTGGCAAATTTATCCAATAATCTCTTTACAGTTGACTCTTTTAAAGCATTATTGTGACCCCAAATTGATCGCACTTTGCGAACTGTAGCCGCAAAACTTTCACCATTTTAGTAAAACAATTTCACAATGAGAATGCGTTGTTCATTCGTGTAGCGCTCCATTTTTACTAACCTCGTACCTTCTACTAGCAAACAATAACAGTTGTTCAAATGTCAAACAATGACACTATGAATGGCGCCAAATTTAAATCTTGCGTTTTTATTTGGACACCCTTTATAGTAAGCGTTCCTATATAAATGCCTGCTAACTTTTCAATTTTGTGTGAAAATTTGGGAATGGCTCTCACTTCATATTCTGTCACAGAAGTGTCGAAAATTTTCTTCTTATGTGGCTTATCTATTATAAGCCGCACGTAGAAAATAATGCCAAACGCTTCGATCTTCTACGCTTCTCCTCCAATTCGTCCCAAGTTTCGATGGTATTTTAAAAGCTTGGTCCTTCCAACGATCGCCCTCTTCTGCGCCGTCGATTAAGTTCGTTGCCGAAAACTTTATATGTCGGAGCATTTGGGTGATGTAAGTGCCGAAAATAGATTAAAAAAAAAACCCTCTTTAAGGGATTGTCAAAATTGTTTCTGTCGCTAAGTTAACACAACTGTCCTCTATAACGACGTGGAGTTTCAGTACGAACTGTCCACTAAATTTGTTTTCAACGCTTGTTTTTGTCGGTTCATCTCTAGCGTATTTTGCGATTTGTCCCCACTTTTGTATGGCAAATGGTTTTTCGTGTAACGAAATGATCACGGTAAATCGGCTTTACCCAAAAAGAACACGTGCATGTCAGTGGTACAGTGCATTAAAAAACCGTCCAGACGCGGTAAACGACTTGTCTACCAATGTTGTTGCCCCCAACTGAAATTAACATCGATAGAACAATGATGACACCAAATCGCAATGATGACACCAAATCGTCACTTAAGTTTAACAGGAATCAGTTCGTCTTTTTATTGGGGTATGAAAAAGACTAAAAGACCTGTGTTTGAGTCAGATCATTCCACTGTGGCCACATCACATGCAGGTGTCGCTTACAGTAATGTGCTGAGTTTTATTCGCAATGAATTGTGTGTAAATGATCGCCTTCTTTTTATATTGCTGGCTTTTCTAGTGTACTGTCCCTCTTCAAGTGCCGGTCAATATAGTTCAGCTTGCTTTGCTTGAAGTCTCTGTCTGTTACTTGAAATGTAAATAGTTAAGCATTCTGTTCATTACATATGGTAATACTGTAACTGGAATATAAATATATAAATATGTAACTGGAATTCAACGGTAAGCATTGAAGAAAACGATTCGCAACTGTAAATCTGACATCAATTCCGTACCGCGTTTTTTCTTTTATTCGTTTCATCACTCGAAACTGCTGCCAAATTCCGAGTCCTTATTTGTTGAGCTTCTCGTTTTAGCCAGGCCTTGAGAAATAATATTTCTAAGCTACAGTCCACATCCTTATCCATTCAAGTAAAGTTTTGACAATTTCTACAACCTGAATTTTCTTCAAAAACTAAAAATCGTTGGATACATTTCGGAGCCACCACATTCATTAAGCGCATTGTAGCTGCTGATGAGACATGAATTTCGGAATGGCAACCTTCCAACTGAAGAGAAATCAAAAAAAGAAACCACCTAAAAGGCTATCACAGTTTGAGCATTACTCGACTACTCGAAGTGTTCGTCAGACACTTCGAAGCCACCTCCGGTCAAATAATAGTAGATGGCTGTATGCTGTATGATGGCGGTATGGCGTATACTAACGTGTAAGGCCGGCCACCGCTTCTAAAGTATCCCATATAAATTAGCTTTATAACACTTTCTAATATCTCCCTTCGAAATTGTACTTCGCTGTTGTGCTTTAGCAACCAAACGGCTAACGACAGCGCGCTCATTTTTTGACAAGCAACAGTCTATTATGTTGTTTGTAAGCCTACACAAGCACTTCGTTTTACGTAGCAGTCCAACCAATATTAAAGCCACGCTAGATTCTACTCTGGGAGAGTCTGTCCTTCGTTTACCATTGTAAAATATTAAGTAGCATAGTTTAAGCAAGGCCGTACAAGCTGCCGAGACGAACATCGTTGTGGACGACCAATTGAGGTTTCCACGCCAGACGCGGTTAAGAAATTCCACAAAATGGTGTTGGATGATCGTCGGCTAAAAACGCGTGAGCTAGCTGAAATTATTAGCGCGAGATGGGTGCTGCGATTGCTTTCAATAGAGCAAAAACAGCATCGTGAAGATGTTTCAGTAGAGTGTTTGACAATATTTCATTGCAATAAAGCTGAATTTATGCGCCGCTTTATAACCATTTATGAGACATGGGTCCACCACTTCACACCTGATACAAAGGAACAGTAAAAGCAGTAGTCGGGAATGGGAGAATCGTGTTCAAAGAAAGCGAAGACGGTTTAGCAGGCGGGGTCACGGCGTCTGTTATTTTGGGATGCGCATGGGATTATTTTTGTTGAGTATCTTCAGAAATAAAAAACCATCAACGGCAAATATTATGCTAATTTATTGCAGCGTTTAGATGATGAAATTATGGAAAATGTTCGCATTTGGCGAAAAAGAAAGTATTGTTTCATCAAGACAATAATGCGTCAGTTCACACATTCACTATTGCGATGACCAAAATTAATGAATTGAAGTTCAAATTGTTTCATCACGCATTTAATTCACCAGAATTAGCTTCCTCTGAATATTTTAAACATTTCTTAAAAACATTTCTCGGTGATAAAAGATTTGCCAACAATCAAGAGGTGGAGTCTGCGGTTGATGGCTATTTTAAGAAGTTTGATGTGGTGGAATCTGCGGTTGATGGTCATTTTAAGGAGTCTGACAGTTCTTACTATAAACAGGGTATGGAAGCTATTGAAGTACGAAAAAAGTAATATATTTTAGCAAGACAATGCTCCAGTTCACACATCCACTATTAGGATGGCAAAAATTAATGAATTCAAGTTCGAATTGCTTAATCGCGCGCTTTATATGCCAGAGTTAGCTTGCTCAGACTTTTTCTATTCTATTCCAAACTTGAAAAAATGGCTCGGTGATAAAAGATTTGCCAACAATCAAGAGGTGGAGTCTGCGGTTGATGTTTATTTTAAGAAGTTTGGTAGTTCTTACTATAAGCAGGGTATAGAAGCTTTTGAATGTCGAATGTCGAGCTAAAAGGATGGGGCATCACAATGCGGTCCACTTTCATTGTTCGATCCTACATTAGCAAATCCTTAAGTTGTGCCAAATTCGTCTGAATTTACTGTAAATAGACAAAAATATGAATCCAAGAATATATGGTTTGAACCGGTTATTTCTACATCGTTGGGTTGGCGGGCTCATGGAGTTTTAGTCGCTATGAATCACTTCGACGGGATGCGTCGCGCATTTTGCGTGCGCGCATTTTACGAGAACTCTCGATCATATATTGCTACTAGGCGACTATATTGTGCTGAATATGGACTACGGCGAATTAGTGAAGCTCCGAGTGCTAATTTAATTAAAATATGGGTAAAGCGTTTTGAAGAGACCGGTTCAACATTTAAACCGCCGCCCAAGAACATCTAGGACCGAAGACAATGTTGAGAGAGTTTGGGGTCAGTACGAGGAAATCCACAAATGTCGACTCGCAAGAGATCGTCTGTCTTACAATTATCGCGACGAAGTTTGCAACGAATTTTAACATTGGATCTTAAACTGCATCCATATAAGCTGCAATTAACACAAGAATTGAAAGAGTCTGACTTCATAGCAAGGCTCGCATTTGCTAACGAAATGCTTAATCGATTTTCCAATTTTGACAATATCCTTTTCTCTGACGAGGCTCATTTCCTTATGAATGGGTTCCTAAACCGTCAAAATTGTCGTTACTGGAACAGTGAAAATCCCAAAATCAAACACCAGAAACCATTGCATAGTCCTAAAGTGACAGTATGGGCAGCAATCTCTGGCAGAGGAATAATTGGTCCTTTTTTCTTCGAAAATGCGCGGGGCCAAAACCTCACGGTTAATACGGAATGCTATGTTGAGATGTTGGACGGATTTTTGGCTCCAGAAATTGAAAGTTTAAGAATAGTGAATTCCAGAACTTGGTTCCAACAAGATGGACCTACCTGTCACACATCAAATGACTCCATGGCGGTGGTGAAGCAGATGTTCCCTGGCAGACTGATTTCGAAAAGAGGTGATATCCCATGGCCCCCACGTAGTCCAGACTTGACGCCTTTTGACTTTTTTTTGTGGAGATACCTCAAACACAAAGTCTACAGTAATAATCCAAAAAAACATCGTTCAGCTCAAGGAGAGTATCCGTGGTGAAATGGCAGCCATTACACCAGTATTACTGAAGAAAGTTTTCAATAATTTTCGTTTGCGGTTAGAAGAGTGCCGTCGTAGAGAGGGTCACCATTTAGATGATGTTGTTTTTAAAAAATAAACTCCATTTATTATTCTACAATGCCTTAGATTTATTTTAACTATACCTTTTGTATTTATTTTTTAATCTATTTTTTAAATATGCACGTTCTATTTCGCCACCCTGTATAAAATATTGCTGAGTTTAAGGAAATTTCATAAATATTTACGGCATTTACTGTGTCTACCAGCCAGCAAGCCAGCCAGACTTAGTGACATAGCTTAATCGATCGACTTAACAAGTTATGAAATACGAGCATTTGATTGTCACTTTTTTTGGGACAAAGGTTTGGTTAATGTTTCGATTCACAGATGAAAAAAGCGATTCAGTTCGATTCAAAACCTTTTCAGTTTGGAACTGGTTTACAGGCCTGTTTTGTAGACATTTTTTTGTTAAATAAAAAAATTTTGGAAATTAAACTAAAGAAAAAATTTGCCCACCTTTTTGTGTCTTCTTTGTTAGGTCGGCTAGTTTTGGGAACGCCCTCGTATGTAGGAGCGTATAACAATAAATAAAAATGGAAATTTCGAAATATAACGGCTTACAAAAATTTGGGGTTCATCCGAATTCATGACCTGGATACAAAAAAATAGTAAAACGGTGAACTTGTTGAAAACCAGGGTGGAAATATTTTTAATTACTTTCAATTTGTTTACATTAAAATTTCATTCAACTGTTTGAATCACCCTTATTAGTAATAACTGTTCTCCCTATTAAAGAGTGCTACAGCAAATTGCTGTTGACTATGCAACACATCCAAAATATTGCCCTGTTGCTACTCGTTAATACATGAACTAAAACAGGAAAATAAGTTGATGAAGCGTCAGGGCAAAAGTTGTATTTTTCCCAATGTTTTAATGTTGTGGCTGGCATGCAATGAATTTACAAGTTTCATATAACTGTTAAAACAGTATACATATATGGGTAAATTCTATGAAACTCATATTGAAAACGACAAAAAAAAACAAACCAAAGACCAGCAATTTCTGGGAAAACTCATAAAAACAAGAAGAATGTACTTGTCATACATTTAAAGTTACCCAACACCAAACAAAATATGAAAAAATAAAATAAAACAGAAAGACCAAAAAACTGACAAAATGATGATATAAAAATAAAACCTTTTTCAAACTCTACTTTCTATGTGGTGATATTAAATTATATTTACCTTTTTGTATGATGCCAACCAGTGAAATAAAATCCATAATATTTTACTTATTCAACCATACGAGTGAGTGAGTGGATATAAAAATATATATAAATCCACTGCAAATGAAGTGGATAACATCTGATGTGATTCTCTTTATAAAGATATCAAATGTTTTTTGTCTTTTGCTGTAAACTTCGAAAGAGGGTAAATGTACGATAGAGGGCGAGAAGGGTCCATGAATATGGCAATGTAATAAAGTCGAAATGGAAATTGGGATTTAATCATAAAATAATTTCGTCTCAAAGACTGGGAGTAACGTGGAGACGGAACTCATAAAAACGATCAACATTCATATGTAAGTAACAGCTATTCAAGGGCTTGACTATGTTCAATCGTTTCACACCACATTAAATTGTGAACAGTACTAGTCGTAAAAAAATTATGTATGTTTATCATTTGATAAGAAAAATATCACCGAATATTATGAGAATACTTGGTATATGAATAGTAGATTAATAAGTGAATAGAAGAATAATGAATCTGCTTAACTTTTTACCAGTTAACTAGTGAAGTGGTTGAGGTTATGCCATTATAAATAGTTAAAAACGGTATAAATGTGGCTAACTATCAGTGTACGCATTTTGTGAGCAATAGGTAACTCACTCACAGTAACCCACGATTCTAAGTGCCCACTCAAAGGTTACCCATGAGTTACCCATGGCTGTCTTCAGGAATAAAACTTCACATTACTCATAAAAAAATGTGTAGCTGTGCCGGCAATCACACGATGGAAAGTCCATTCTCATAAGTAGTGAGTAATGTGTAGATTTGTGTTGATACGGAGTTGTCCACCGTCGTGAATACTATACAAATGCCGTTTCTCAAGGGTAGTTTATAAGCGATTTTTATTTACTTCCCGCGGGGATTTGTGTGGGTGTGTGTTACTCATGGTTGGGGTAAATGCGTACTCTGCTCACTGCCTTGTAGGAAGGATGGGATCAAGTGTTTCCAAGTCACCACTTTTGTCGGCAATTTTGGCGACATTGTCAAAGCAGCGTCTATAGTTCGTACTTTGAAGAGTAAGCAAATTGTTTACAGTTAAAGTTAAAGTTGTGCTTCTTCTTATTTTGTACTATTCATTTTGTTTAGTTGACATCAAACGTGGCCGCGCACGAAATTAAAATGTTTTACAAAAAATAAATAAAAGTAGAAACAAAAAGAAATTTAACGTGTACTTTTAAAAATATATAATATAAGCAAAAGAAATTACAAAAAACTTGTGAAAAAACAAGCAAGTTTATACAAAAACAGAGTTAGTGAAAAAGACGCCGCTTATAATGAAAGTGCAAATTTGACTGATCTGTTGCTGATGATTTGAAAAAATGGAGCCCATGTGAAAAGACTTATGCATGACTTGTACCTATTTAGTTTTATGAAAATTTTCTTTAATAAAATGTACAACATTATCAAAATAAATGCACCTGTTTGAATTTATACTCCATATAAAATTTTGTAGTTTGGATATCTAAAAAAAAATTGCAAAAGTGTAGATTAGAATTGCTAAAATGAACTATTGAATCCAAGGGTCCAATGTCCCTCAGTGGCCCTAGACGAATCACCTGGTCTATAATGCACTCGGTCAATAGTGCACCCTTAATGACAAGCACATGTTAAATGCCAACAGTAGAGAGCATTGCATGGTGTATAACTGGTCAGTAGTACTGGTGACAATGCCAATAGTGAATCAGTACAGATCCACTACTTACATTTCCTACAGGGTATATAAGCAAGGCAATTGATATAGCAGTTGGATACTGTAGTAGTTGAAGTGTTAAATAGATTAATGGTTGGATCGATCATGCATTCGGTAGCAGTATGTTCAGAAGCTGATAATGGTATGTTGTAGATAATACAACAGTTCCAAATTTAAACAAGAACGTCAAAGGTACAAAAATAAGTCGTCGAAAATCACAAAAATCTCCACTATTTCTTGTCAAGGATTGACCATTTATTGTAAAAAAAGTCACTACTTATGTATAATTCCAAACGTTTTCTAATCTTTCTGGCAGCATTCTAATACCGCATGGACAGAAAGTATCATCTTTTAAGTTTGTCCCGAAATCGACCTAATTTTTGATTTCTTCACATATAATATGAAACGCTGCTCAGGCAGGCCAAGAACCTGTGCATCGCTTGAAACAAGTAATAATGGGAATGGGTAATGTCTTGTAAATACAGCTGTTGGGGCTTTCCAGCTGAAAGGTAGTAGTAGTGAAGGCGTTTTTATCTTTAAGTACTCAACTCAATCTCATTAATTATGCTCAATTTCGTCCGATTTGAGCAACTCATAATACATGTCACCAAGTTTATTCCGTCAGATACGTAACATGAGTTTTTTTCAACATTCAGCTCTTTCTATGCATGCTGAAGCAAGCCATGATTTCTTCTTCGGGCTATCGTGGTAGATTCAGCCATTGTTCCCTTGCATCCCTTGAATGAGACTTAGGTGAGTTTCCTACATTTAGTGGTCTTATACGCATTCTATTTTTAGACTCACTCAGCGGAACCACTCACCAGACTTGTCGATAACTCGAATACTAGAATTTTTCGTCAAACACATCGATGTGGCTGACCGTCGCTCAAATAATGATAGATTTGAGGGATTGAACTCGCGATCAAGCGAACGATAATCGCATGTACTAACCATTGGCCACAATAGTGACAATATTATGCAGAACAAATACTTTCGTTTATGCATGGCAAGGAGCATTTAAAATATCGACGTTCAACATGGCTAGTTCACTATGGAACCCAATTTCCCTCATTTTAAATCATTCCCAATGATACATACACTTTCGGTCCTCCGATACGTTCCTTGTCTTCGACGACAAACTCATCATTAGTAAACTTATGAAACCACTCACAACCACTCGCCCCAATTAAAGCGTTATCTGCATATGCTTCTGCAAGCCATTGGAAGCCCTTAGCTGCTAATTTCTTAAAATTAAAGAAGCAAATCAAAAGTTCTTGCATATGGACAAAACTGGACACTTTTATATAAACCAAATTTGTGATGCTGATACAAAATCGCTGGTATAAGATGTAGGGAAGCCCATTACATTTACATGACATTAAAGGCTTAATTAGGCATAGTTAGAATAATACGATTTAGGTCAGATATGCACTGTCTTGTACGATGACTTGTTATCATTTTGAATGCAATTGCATTATGCCTCTCTCATAGAAACCATTGACCCTATTGGCAAAAAAACTGGTGGAATCGATTTGCATCATCTTCCCTTGATGCGAATTTTTCACCAAGAAAATCATTCACCACAATCATTTGGCGAAAGGTCCGGACTATAAGGTGGATGTATAGGAACACTCCAAAACCTTTCTGATGATCAATAATGGCGTAGCTACCATTTGCGCCGGCTCACTGCTGTTCGGCCGCTATCGTTTTCGCTTGATATTGTCGTAAATGACCCATTTCTCATCATCAGTCATAAACAGTTTCAGACCGTTCCTATTGTTACGATTCAGTGTTTCGCAAATGAGAATTCGGTCCATGAGGTTTTTTTTCGTTAGCTCGTGTGCCGTCCACAAATCAAGCTTCTTTTTTACTCAAACTGATTCAAATGATCCTGAAAGGGGTTTTTGTGAAATATTCAGGTTTAGAATTGAAATAGTGCTTACATGACGGTCAGTCAGTCTTGACTTGAGTCGATGTATCCAAAATTGCGTACGATTGGCTGTATTTTCTCTTTACTGGTCCAGTTTTGACGCGGCTTTAAACAGTCTTATCTTTGAAACGCCCTCTAACATAACCCGACCGCAGTTATACAATACAAGATACACATCACTAAAGTCATCTATTGGAAAAATAATGTATATCTTTTTACTATCACTGTTTCACGGCTATTGTGTTGCCAGATATCCCATCCTATAATATGACTTACTACTGGAGTCAAGTTTTCCAGAACGGGGGTGACATATTTGCATATCTCGAAAACGAAACATCCAACTACGAGCGTTATATAACTTTTCGGTGCTTATAAAAAAGTGAGACATGATCAAATTTTGCCAAAATAAATATAAAAATATGAAACAATCGTCCGACTTTCCTCCTTCTTGTACCAAATGGACTAACTTATCGAAATTAAAATTTTTATTTGCAATATTTTATAGGTAGGCTTTATTTTAATTGTAATTTTTTCACTTTATTGCTTTATAGCACTTGGTATACATTCTATGATTCCTCCTTTACAAATAGTCGTACATTCATATATTTCACTCAGTTGCTCTAAATTCATCTGAACTCACATAAGGCATCAGATAAACATAGATATGGAAATGAAAATAAAGTGATTGCCGCGCCCCTCGGAGAAGCTGCTATGCAGTTTAATTGTTTAGTAAAAACCAACGTTTTCTTTATCCGTTCTATGTGGAAGGCGGTTTCATGTTCGGCTTAGAATGCTTAATGTTTGTAAATTCTAAACAAGTTTTGATAAAATCTGAGCTAAGTGGAGCCAAGGAAACCAGATCGACATGTGTTGTATTTTCGTCGACCACAAATCTTCCTCAGACAACCCTATTCAGCAAAAGTTACTCGAAGCCCTCTCTTAGTTTTTAGACAGGGCGATGGTTTCTTTAACATACGAGCACTGAACACAATTTAATGCCTAAATCATCTACTACATGAATTTCAACCATCTTGCCGTACCAAGCAAATACAACAATAATACGGAGAATTCTTGCAAATTGTGGATAGTAGAATCTTCCGTAAAATATATGATGCCATCATCTTTAACGGAGAGTATCTGTGTCGTATGGATCGTGGTCAAGTGCATCAATATACAGAAATAGCAGCAACAACACTGCATTGGTCATGCTGTGTGGATGGACTTACACGCTGCAGTTCGAAAAGCCTTCGCCAAGGACGGCATAGAAAATCTATCAAAACTTGGGAAGAAGAAACGCAGAGGGCTGAAGGAAGGCAATAATTTTTATTGTACTTGATTTCTGTTTAAGTAAATAATTCTCTATTTAAGTGCAGTTTTTCTTTGTGTGGTTTGAAAATAACTAAAACGATCTTTCAAAAATGGAGTAAGTTACTCCCTATAATATACATAGTAATGTTGTAGCACTTTATATGCGGAAATTTGGCGTTTCCAATACATTTTGAGATTTTGTGTTCAAATAACTAAAAGCACATATGAAAATTATTGAGATGTTCCTTGTGCACATTATTGAGGTGTTCCTATTTTGTAGAAAATATTAACTTGGTCTCTGTATATTTTACAGAAATTGATCATTAAAAAAGCCCACTTAAAGGGACTTCCCAAAATCTCTTTTACTGATAAATTGACAAGACTATCCTCTGTATCAACACGGAGTTGCAGCATGGTCTGTCACATAGTTTGTTTACAATGTCCGATTTCGTCAGTTCATCTCAAGTGTATTTTATGATTTTTACAATGGAAAACAATATGAACAAAAAATTTGTCTCAAATTTTGTATTACAAATGACATTTCATGTGCCGAATCGCTGAAAATGTTACAGAAGGCTTGCAAAGAATCGATTTTATCAAAAATAATGCGGAAGCGACTCATTTTGAAGGCAACACAATACGAAATGTGTTCAAAAAATAATGCGAATTTTCAAATTTCGCAGGCTACGTACATCCGACTTTCGATTATTATTTTTGTTTTATGTTGACACACTCGTCTCGAAGATATGTTGACCTTTTTATTCATAACTCATAACTAGCGTAACTCATTTTTTTTTTTGAGTTTTTTGTTTGGCTATGACTGGGAGTGCATGTTTTTTAAATACTATACAAGAATGATCTGCAAAGTTTCAGTAAGAACATGTAATCACGGGAAGTAAAACAAAAAAAAAGACATCTCCTCTTGCATCTTATGAGCGGACTGTATGAAGGCTTTTCAAATTCCGTGAGCTTATACGCATTCTATTTTGCGATTCATTCTACACGATTCCGAACGTCGATTTGAGAGGTATTTGTTGGACTTTCTGAAGTCACAAAGTGGTCGTTAGGCACATTAACTGACTGCCGCTCAAATGACGATAGATGGTTGTGTCGAAGCTCGAACACAGTATCGTGTGCCTGATAATCACGTGTTCTAATCACCTTGCTGGGGTTAATCATCACAACTACAAGAAGGGGTTCGATGCGGAAATCATCTGGCAGTATTACAATAATTTTACTAATTGCTTGGAAATTTTGCGGCTAGTCAAAGGCCTCCATCCTTGACATAGATTATGTTGGTCTGTAATATAATATAATAATAATAAGATGAATGAATAACTCGCTTCTAAATACAGATGTTTCAATTTTATTGCATAGAGTTATTGACAATACTTGAAATATTGCGACATTTCATTGTAAATCCTTAGATCAGTTTAATAGCGCCTTCCAAAAAAGGGCGGTATTTACTATTCATTCTCCTATATACCATTTCGCACATTTCAAAGTATACAACACCATTTCCGTACACACTGAAATGTAATGCGAAACTCTCAAATAACCTTCTATTTATATATGTGTTTCAAATTCCCTCATGCAACATTAACAGCAGCAAAATATTCTGAAAGAATTTTAATAAAACTTTTTTAATGATTTCAATGAAAACAAAAAACGAACGAATGAACGAACCATAAAGGTTTTTCCATTCACAAGGCAAACGTGTAAATATATCGCATATATCATTTTTATATAAAACGAAACAAAAATGAAAAAAAAAAATATCCTCGAAAAAATGTTTGTTAATTTTCGACGGGGAAAATGCGGGCAGAGAAAACATTAACGGATATTACTTT
The DNA here is from genome assembly GCA_019455685.1 of Philornis downsi. Lineage (NCBI taxonomy): Eukaryota > Metazoa > Arthropoda > Insecta > Diptera > Muscidae > Philornis > Philornis downsi. The sequence goes on from JAHXMU010000314.1 coordinate 176,459, forward strand.
CATTTACACACAATGAATGTGAAATAAATCAACATGAATGCCCGAACAAAATTCGAGCAGCATAAATACAGGGAAAACTATTGCAATATAGAATATGTGGATTCACTGGCTCCCTACCGAATACACTCGTATACCAGTAAAATATACGAATATATTTGATTTGATAGGTTTTTATTTATACAATGTATAAAATTTTATGTATTTTTTCATTGCGGAGTATTTCCTATTTGACGATGATGCTTTAATCAAACATTAAAACTCGACATGCTCAACAAGCATAAAAGCAAAAATACCAGCCGAAATTTGAATTTTAATATAAGAGAGAGAGAGAGAGAGTCAGTCCATCGAACGGATACTAAGTTATGAACAAATCCTGTATGGAATTACAAAAAAGTTATTGCACAAATACTCTCATCTCCTCATCGATGAGGAGATGTTCGAGTAGCGCTTACAGAGCCAATAAAGGATGGCCAAATGTTGCTACAACTACTAACGGCGACGGATGAGATACGTTAACAAAACACACACACACACGCCAATATACACATATACGCTATGTGTGTGATTGTGTGAATTTTGTTTGATCGCTGGATAACCCAATAAAATTCAATTGTTAACTTTATTGCTTTTGGAAAATGTAGGAAAAACCAAAGCAAACATAAGAGATTTTCGATTGCTCCACATACAACGGGGAACCTGTATGATGATATGGAAAGGCCAAGAAGTTGAAAGCCAAATATAGATGTTCAAAAGTATACATTGGGAATACAAAAAACATTTTAAGATTTTAAACTATGTACATTCTGTTAAGAAAAAGACATCGCGAATAAAACACAGATAATAAGCTGTAGTAAAACTAAATACATTATTTTTCCGATAGATGTCTCTAGTAATCTGTATCTCATGTTGTCTAACATCAGATACGTCTAATGGCATGGAAAGGATAAGATTTCGTACACAAAAAACTACTCAGACAGTTTTGTGACTACTTGACTCAGTATTATTTGAGCACACGTAAAAAATGGATGCCGGCGAAGAGAAAATATGCCGTATTTTATAATTTTTCTTCGTTAAAGGCGAAGCCGCAAACCAGCGGGCTGAAAATATGACTAGTGTTTACGGTCCTGATCTTGTAACAGTCAATCATGGGCAACTTTAGTTTCATCGATTGCGTCGTTGATGTCTAACGATGCGCCACCCTCCGGTAGATCAATTGTCAATGTCCAATCACCATATAAATATTATATTTGATTCCACAGGCGCCAAACACTGAAAAAATAGCCTTTTGAAAACACTGGATACAAGAAAAAAAGCTCGATGTATGGGCGCCACACGAGTTAACGCAAAAAAACCTTATGGGCTGAATTTCCAACTGCAAATCGCAACAAAAGTGATCCATATCTGTAACCGATGGTGACTAATGATAAAACGATGGTGATTGCAAACGGTCGCAAGTCAACGTTGATAGTCAGGAAGGTTTTGCTGTCTGTTTGGTGCCATTAGCAGGGAACAACCTACTTGTTACGTGGTGACCCCTACGGTCAAACTCTTAATTCAGGCTTGCATTGTGAACAATTGGACTGTTTGAAGGTAACAATCGCCCAGAAGCGACTAGCTTTGGTCAATAGGAAAGGAACTATGTTTCTTTAGGACAACGCCAGGCCACATACATCAACAGTGAGTCGCGAGAAACTCTGAGCTTGGTTGAGAAACTCTGAGCTGAGCTTGGTTACATCTACATTATGGTCAAAACCTGGCACCGATTTATCACTAAGTGTTCCTATCTATAGCGAATGATTTTGCTGATGAAAAACGTCAACAAGTTGCCGAACAAGACGATGTACATATATTTAACCTAAATCGAATCATTCCGACTATGGCAAATAAAGCCTTCAATGTCATTCAAAATAACAGATTTAACCTAAATCGGATCATTTCGACTATGGTAAAAAAGCCTCCAATGTCATTTGAGAGATTCCTTTTTACTACATCTTATTTTTATTATTCATTCAAATTTATTGTATCGCCTCCAAATCAAACGTCTTGCGAAAAATGACTACGCAAAGAATAATCGAACCATCAAAGCTTTTTCCAAACGCCTTTTATAGAAAAAACAACTTCAGACATTCTGTCAACTGTCAATGCATGGCTCGAAGTAGCAATTTGAGGTTTGTAAAGAGAAAAAAAAGTCAACTATATGCCAGATATACCAGGTGAGTTTTTGGCCACAAATTCGTTCAGAATGATAGCTTCGTGAAATGAAGATAATTTTCTTTTTTTATTATACTTTGTGATCTTTTGGAGAGAATTTTTAGTGCTCAACACCGTGATAATCAAAGTCAACAGTCATTTTTACTTTGACTTTCAATCAACTTTGACTTGATTTTTTCGGCTTCGGCTCAACTGGAAGGCGTCATTCCGAAACTTGTCGAGTGATATGCATTTTAAACTCGCAAAATCATGCCTAATCACCAGCTATAAAGCATTTTGCGAATATGGAATCGGTATTGATTCATTCCAACATGTCTTCAGCGACGTTTACACGACTGAGTTTTTGTAGAAAATTCCGGTTTTTCGGAACACACATCCAAGCAACCGCGTAAAATGGTATGAAATGAATCGTTATACACCAAAAGTTCGGCGTCTTTCTCCCTCAAACTTAATGACGTTTTTCTTTTATTATTTTTTCACTTTATCAATGTAAAATCAGTTGAAGGCGTTGGTGAGCTAATATTCCACCACATCTCGACTGCTTTCGAATCCTCACATGTTTTTGGTAAAGTCAACACCGTGTAAGCCTTCTGTAGAACTTTCAGCGATTCGAAATTCCATTAGCAATACAAAATACAATATCTTATTAATGGGATGCAGGGGAATTTGTTTTTTATAACAAAAATTGAGAAATTGAAATTTTTTGAATTTTTTTGTTTGATATTGTTATTTATTGTAAAGATCGTAAAACACATTTAAGATGAACTGACAAAATTGAGTACTGTAAAAAAACTAAATGACAGATCACGCTTAAAATTAGAGTCAGTGTCGAGAATGGTTGCAACAACTTAGCGAGAAGAATTTCATCAATCCGATTAAGCATGTTTTTTAAATGATCAATTATCTGTACTTTATTGCTGGAATATACACTAAAACTTTTTATTCGCCGAATTTTAAAGCATCAAATGATATGTCCATCCCATTCATACTCAAGGACGTCTCTGCTTTGCCATAAACGCACGTTTTTGAAAACTCCTTCGTATTTATCTTAAACTGTCACCACTGACCCATTTATTTATGTAGCCTTAAACTTATTTTATTGTAATTTTCACAAAATTTCCCTTTTAAAAACCCATTAGCCTTTTTTCCTGCGAAATGCTCGAGAATGGCGCAAAAGCAAGAACTATTTAGCTCCCTCCCTCCCTCCCTCCCTCCTATTCCTTTTCGAACATTTACTGGCTGCTGCTCCGTTTAGGTCTGCTGCTGGCGGCGGTGCTGCAGTATCGCATCCTAAATGTATTATAATACTTTTGGGTGTTTTAGATTTATCTCATTAACTCGGTTTATTTATAAATTCGATGGTGTGAATTCTTTCCCGCTCGTCGACGTTACACAAATGAATTTTTTATGCAAATTCCCGGAATTTTCAACAACGTCGACGCCGGTAACAAATTTCTGTGTGTAAAATGTTTAATGTGTTATATTAAAACATATTTTTCATGTTGTCCGGCCGCTGTTTGTTCTTCTGTTGGAATTGGCCATTCAGTCATCCGTTGATTCTATAACACAATTAGGGGGCTCCTTTGAGCCTCTTACAGAAGATAATGCCTTTGTTTTTGGTCGTTGTAAACCATTAAAAAGGATTATTATCTAAATGAGTACTGTAACTCACAACTCGCAACAAGCAGCATGTAAAAAAGGACTACAGTTAGGTATCCGGTAACTGCAATTCGAAATACGTAAACGTAAATCCCTTAAAACCCTACACAAGCAAAAGGCAAACAGACAGACTCTCTCGCACACATACAATGCCGGACTTTGGAAGAAAGGTCAAAATAGCAGGGCATTCAGAAAGCAAACTAGGCCAGAGCACTACGGGCAAAGACAGATGGGACTTTTAAATTAATGAATTCGAAGTGAAAACATTCCACAATTATCACCCAAAGTAAAAGGAGAAGCGGAACACCGAGGCGGGAGATGTTGAATAAATATAGCTTTTTTATATGTTCGCAATTGTTATGCGGTCGCATCGATGGGTGGAAGCTTTTCGGCATTTCTTCGATCAAGTTCACACAATTGACCACCCTACTTGAAAATATCCCGATATTCTCATATTTTCGATTGATCAATTGCCCAATGTATTAGAGAATCAATTATCCGATGAATTATTAAAATAATCAATTGCTCAGTTACATTAGTAATCAATTAATCAGTTAATTAATTAATTATTAACTTAAACAGTTAATCAATTAATCAATTAACCTGTCAATCAATTAATCAATTAACCAATTAATCAACTAAATCAATTTGTATACTTATCAATTTTTCAATTTATCAATTTACCAATTGATCAATTTACCAATTTTTAATTTATCGATATATCAATTTATCACTTTATCGATTTTTCAATTTATCAATTGATCAAT
>JAHXMU010000314.1:181105-212799 GCA_019455685.1 Philornis downsi
CGGTCCGGTCCATCTTATCACCATATACAAATCAAACAAATGTATCCAATTTTGTTACTTTCATTTCCGACCTTTGATAGGAAAATATAAATGTCTGCACAAGAAGACATCGTCGTCGGCAGGGGTCATTATCAGCACGTACAATAAACATAATTTTCATTTTGTGGTGGGTTGTTGTTGAGGGGAAATTGTATTTTGTATGTTTGCCGGTCTTGGGAGGGGGAGAGAGGCACGTTTACATTGTGTCTTTATATCCTTTTCGAATATCTGGGGAAAATATACAGTAGTTGAATTTACAAAATATATTACGCAAAAGGGAATTCGCAACATTAGCAATAATGCGTTTTGTTTTCATACTTTCAATTTAATTTTGACAATGCCTACTGTTTTATCAAATCGTTTCCGGTTTGCCATGCAAATGCTTTAATGAAATTTTATCATTACAATTTGAGAAACAGTTTTTGTATCAATTTGAAGGCTACGAGTATATGCAACTTTTGTGGCGTGACTACCATTCACATTATCGCGGGTTCAATTCCGCAAAGCGCACAGTCACCTACCATTATTTGAGCGCCGGTCGAGTAGTAGAGTAATCGACAAGTCTGGTAAATTCTTCTCAAACTACGACGCTCAGAATCGTTCTTAAAACTTTAGGTCCGTCGAGTGAATCTAAAAATAGAACGGGCGTAAGCTCACTGAATTCGAGAAGCTCTCCCATCTCCCATGGACAACTTAGTTGTTCGACCACTACTGCGTTTGTTTTGGCAGCTCGTAAGGCCTCGTTGAAACTCTGCTACCCAATATTTTACCGTCTTAAACGAAGGACTAGACTCCCCCAGAGTGGAATCTATCTATCTCCGCCTTAATACTGGTTGGACCTTCTTCAGAGACCTTCTGAATGGAAATATTGAATTACATAACGATGACCAATTTTTTCCATGTTTACAAATTCTTTGAGATCGTTTACTTTTGATGGCTCAAATGGAAATACTAAACAATATTGGCGTCTTGAGACTTAAAACATATGTTTTATAAGGTTGTCACTTTTCACCAAAATAATGTCTTAGGCTAGTTTTGAGACGGCCCTCGCAGATGCCTTTTGTAATGCATTTATCGCGTGCGGTCCATCTTTTTATTGTTGGGAAATCTTTTACCACCGAGCTAACGGTCATCCAATACTGGCGTGGACACCTCAACAAGTCAGTCATTACGGTGTTCGTCTTAGCAGCTCATACGGCCTCGTTTAGACCCTGCTACCCAATATTTTACAGCCGTAAATGAAAGAGCAGACTTACACAGAATAGAATCTAGCTTGGCTTTAATTTTGGTTGAATTACATAACGGTGACCAAAAATTATTCCGATATACACCATTTACGTCCATAGTTGTGCTGTTTGTGCTTGCCATACATAAATGTGGAATAGTCTGCAGTCTCTTAGATAGTGATCTTTTACAAACGACAATAACGCCAATAACACATAAAACCTAAATTCACCAACTGATGTTTGCAAAAAAAAAATTAACAACTTGTATTTACGTTATTTGATGCTCTCCTTCTTCTTTAACTTTTTTGTTTACCTTTGCGTAGGAGAACTTGGTTGCATTGTTATTTTCCATGTCTTTCTACTACTTTTTTATACAACTTATCCCCGCTTAGTTTAGCGTGGTTTGGTGGTGGCGTAGTTTGTGGAATTTTTTCCCTTACAAAATGAACATATGTAAGACCTACCTAAAGAAAGACAAAATGTATGTGATGCTAATACAAAATCGCTAATATGTTGGGGTTATGGTGAACTAGATGTCCGACCTTACAACCTGATATTTTACATCTGGCAAGTTCATGCATAACTTACGGGCGAGGCCATCTTTTGTAAAATGGCGAAGATATGATATGTTTTACTGCCAACATGTCATCTTGCAATGTAATTTGAAATTAATGTCCTTCAATTTTTAACATGATTTTTTCTTTGACGCATTGCCGAATCACAACTCTCTTCTCACAATCTGTTTTTTATTACATTAATCTCGTGCTCAAACGCCTACTCATACATAGGAGTACATATAGGAAAAAGGTTTTCATCGACAGATTTTCAAACGCTTTCACCAAAATTGTTTTTACATTTTTCTCATTTTCTTTTCACTGTGATTGTCACCACTTGTCTTATTTACATATCATAAGTTTCCCTTTTAAGAAAAAAGAAACGGACTCTTTGTGAAATGGGTTAATTGGCTCTTAGCAGTGTAATCCACCGCCACCGCCATCACCACCACCACTATCACCTTTAAACTTTAATCTTTTCCGTTTCAAGAGTTCTTTCTTTTTGTTTGGATATCTTTTCAACTCTCCCCTCTGTTTGCATTATGCTTGTACCACACACACACACACACACACATACACACACACGCAGTGTGTGTTGTGTTACCTTTTTTATACGAATTATTATTAGCATATATCACTTTGATAAATGTTTAAAAATCATCAATAACAGTTCTTTTCGTTTTTCTCCTCTGTTTATCCACTTACAGATATCTCCACCTACCTCTTCATACCCATCCAGTCATTTACCCCACTTCGAATGAACAATTGTTGGAACCTGAACTGAGGATATAAAAATGAAACTGTAGAAAAAATGACAGTGGCAGCAATGGCAACAACAGCAGCATCAGCTTCCACTTCATCACCGGCAGCAGCAGCAATTGCAGATGCAGACATTTGGCTTTGATTGTCTTGGCTTCGTTTCGGTTATTGGTTGGTTGGCTGGCTGGCTGGCTGGGGGAATTGTTATGATTGGAATTGGTGTCAATACATTTTAGAAAATCTCCAGAAACACTCAAGCAATTGTTATTGAAGGTAACATGAACGGAAAAGAAACATTGTATTTATATCACATTTATTGTCAAATTACTGGCTTCACGAATGGTGTCATGTATTTATATGGTGCTTTGTTTCCTGTTTTTTTTTTTCTTTTGTCTCTGCAAATAATTGAAATCACATGGAGAAATTTGAATTTGAAGACACGAGCGCCCCTCTGGGGATGTGTGCAACGAGATTATGGTACTCATGTTAGTGATTGGAACAGTTCATTTTGATATGGAGTGCAAGATAATGCAAAGAGTGGCCAGATTTTTGAAGCATTATGATATTAATCTACTGATGAATTTAGTTTTTCTTTAGGTGGACATTATTTATGAAACATTTTATTTTATATGTCAACCAAGTCAATCTGTAATGGAGTTTCTTCGTATTTTCCTCGATCAATTAATTTCTTATTTTTAAAGCTCTCTAAAGATCCTCATTTTAATTATTTTAGAAATTTTGATAGTGGTTGGTCTTCTTAGACGGTGACCCGATTAGACATACTTATCTATTATATGCCGCTCGTAGAAAATAGCGCTTCGACCTTCTGCGCTTCTCCTCCAATTCGTCACACCAAGTTTCGATAGTATTTTAAAAGACTGGCCCTTCCAACAGAGTTTTAGTCGCCCATTTTTGCGCCGTCCTTGAAGTTTGTTGTTGAAAACTTTCCGTATGGAACCAACGCAATCGCTGTATATTAATGCGTTTGACCACGTCGATGTCGGCATATAGCTCATACAGTTCATTTTTCATACGACGCCGATACTCTCCTTTAACGATGATGGGTCCATATATTTTCCGGAGTATTTTTCTTTCAAAAACTGCCAATACTGGTTCATCCGCTTGCATCATAACCCAGGATTCTTCACCATAAAACACGACAGGTAGAGCCAACGTCTGGTACTCTCGGATTTTTGTTTGTCGAGAGAGGGCTTTATTATTGAATCGCTTGCTTAGCCCATATGTTAGCAATCAATACTCTCCTCTTTATCTCCGTGCTGACATCATTCGTTTTGTTTACAGCGGAACTGAGGTAAATAAATCCTTCCACCACCTTAAAATTGTAGTAGACTCTTTGTTCGTTGAAACCAGTAACTTCGTTTTGTTCTCATTTACCACCAGACCCATTTCCGCTGCTTCCTTCTTGATGCTTGAGAGGGCTGTAGTAACATCTCGCAGTTTTCGGCCAATAATGTCTATGTCACCTGCGTATGCGAGTAACATATGGCTTTTATTAAAGATGGTACCAGTCTTTAGTACCATCTGTAATTGTAGTTTTCGCGATAGACTGTCGACCTGCCTAAATTATTTTCTAGGCGAAAGCGTCTCCGTGAACAATTCTATATGAAAAGTGTTCGCCGGCAACCTTTTTATAAGATATATTTATTATAGGTACATTCTCTACTATTTCATTGTATGAAAAGTGCCCTCAGAAGGTTTTCGGCATGAAAAGATATTTCTGTAATACTTTATATAATATACATATACACAGTGTGTCAAATATTCTTATGCACGGCTCATCCAAATTTTTTTCAAGAATAATTCCTATGACGCTTTTCTAGAATAAGCGTACCTTCTTAGTCCTACATTTATAGAGAAATTGTCTCGGAACTTTTCTATACTCCTACTTCTTTCGATAAGTATCGAGTTTTAAAGCAACTTTGTACTTTAAATACTTATGGTGAAGTCGGTCAAGTTTTTTTTTTTGCCGTCACCACATTGACACTTTTGTACAAATATTAGAAAAATAATACCTACAAGCTTCTGTGTAAGGGTGTGCTTGAAAATCTATTCTGTATGGTAGGAATAGATTGTTGGTTGTTAAAAATGACGGTTTTGATGGAATTATGTATGTCAGAGATTATTCTTTAATGTAGTAGAATAAGTTACTAGTATTGAATTGTGGTCCTTCGGGCCTTTGTAACAACTTTACTGATATTTCAGAGAAAACTTTGTCCATTCTCAGAATTCTAACATAGTAAATATGTAAGTTTTCTCTTCAACACTTTTCTGAGTAATGAAATTCTCTTGAAATGCACTTTCCATCTTTTCTGTGCATGCACAATAATTGTGTGACCATTTGTCGATATCATTCTCGTAACTCAGACTCAATTATAACAATTTCCATGAATTTCCTATAATCTAATAAACTTCCATTCAAGCAATATAACTCTACACTTTAGAGATATAAAGAAAAACATTAAAAGCATTTGTTAATATCAAATATTTTCTCGAAATTGTCCAATTTATTTTAAAATTGATCACTTTTGTGCTCTCCACCATCACTTTGGGTCGTTTTTCTTCAGTTGTTGTTGTTGTTGCTATTGTTGTTGGGGTTTTCTTTCTGCTCACGCGGGCAGTCAGTCAGTCGTCATGTGGACTGTTTGCTGGTGATGGCAGCAGCCGCCGTCGCCACCGCCACCGCCGCACTTTCTTTCTTTGTGTGCAACGAAGCGAACGGGAAGCAGCCAACATGTAGCACTGAGGAGCACTGGTGCCCTAAAGAAAACAACAGTCGGTTGCTTGGTTGGTAGGTCGCCCATTGAAGCAGAATGGAACCTAAATTGGTCCAAAGCAATTGTTGTCATTTATTATAGCTCTCGCTAGCTCGAGTCAGCCTCGATATTTTCCAAATACTTAAACTTTATCAGCAGCATGAATAAACAAAGAGGAGTAGTGCTACGAAAACTATGAGGGACATAACGATGGAAAACAAGACCCTGCCGCTGCTTCTGCTGCTACAACATGGATGGAAATATGAAAGAAAAATTGTTAGGAAAACACACTTTTTATCTAAAGAAGAAGGAACGGCGAAATACTATGACGACCTAACAAATGGGGAAATGTGAAACAAACAAAAAAGAAAAGCATTCCCTTGCAGAAAGAAATCTAAGCAAAATTATTGTTCTCTTACGCCAATGCACAGTGGTACGAAGCGTTCAGTTGTGGTATTATATAAAAAACTATAATATAATGTTAGGTAGAGGGATTGGAAAAACGGCATGGTAGATTATTTTGAATTTAGAACTAGCGAAAACAGCACTGTTTTGGCTCGGAGTGCATTTTATTTTTTTAGTACAATCGATCTGAACTTCAATATAAAGTGAGAATCTGGAAGACTCTCAAGATATGCTTCCAGACAGCTATTACCTTCTCATTTGCGGAAAAACTATTTCCAAAATAATATGTTTCTTCTATAAAGTGCATGTTTAGAATAAAGACATGAAATTATTATTTATTGAAAATAATCTAAGAACAAAACTTATTTTGCATCTTAAAAACCTGATGCTGCTACCTTCTTGGTCGATTTCCGAACACTTATTAACTTCGGAACCAGCGAACCCTTAACCTCTTGTTTTGATTCATCATCTGGTAGATCCAAATCTTAGCCACAGTGCTGAAACTGTGCACTAAATTCAATTTATTCCGTCTTAAATGCTTTGAATATTGTCAAGTTGAATTTGAATGGGTTTCTGTCCCGTTATTAGCGATGAGGCACTCATTGCGCACACATTATTCTAAAACTCAAAACTTTAAACAAAATATTGCTTACACTACTATAAGAGATGCCCCTACTAAATCCCTTTTAGTTAATCAACGATCTTCCAAAACCATATCCCCCAGTTTTTTTCTACGTTTTCTGATGTTGACGCCATTTCGGACCTCGTTCACGTGGATTATCTCGAAAATTTGTACGACCATGTTTGAATTCATCAATGTATCTTGTTCTACTGTTCTAAATGAAGGCAAAGAACGCCTTAAATCTTAAAAAGAATGCTTTTAAACGTTGTTCATAAAATTGTTTCGTTTTCGAAAAGAAGAACATTGGATTTTTTTTTTTTTCAAATGTAAAAAATACTGTGACACGTCGACGAGTCGATATGAATCGGCAGATCTATATAAAACTTCACAATTTCTTAGCAAAATGATGTGAGGAAGTTAACTGCAAAATGTTCTGAACAACCCTCTGAGCTCCATATACATATTTCTTACCGATGCCTCCTCATATATATCATTTCATCGACCAAACGTAACTAAAAAGCAATAAAATATTCTGTATTCGTTTAATTTGATAGTAATTTTTATAACTTTTTATAATAACTTTTGGCACAGAAATTTCATATCGAGGCTATACAAGAAAAAACTATTCCAAATATTCTTCATGTGTATTTTAAAATAAGTAGGGCTGTCTAATTTTATTTGAGGAAAAAAATTATAATATAGTTTGGAAACTCGGACTCTAACACCGCGGTTTTAGAATCTCAACTCCAACTCAATCTTCCGAAAATCAGGTGTATTGAGATTGACTCTTTTTTTATTTAAAAACAACCAAGAAATAGAGACAAAGTTTAATTTAATAGATTAGATTTTATTTTTATAAATCATGCTCTAGCTCTTTTCATTCAAATATCTGTTTTGAACTCTTCAATAAGAAATGAAAAGATGGATTATTTTTTCAATCTTTTATAAAGCTCCGACTTTGAGCCGAAGTCGGACCAAAAAATGACTTAATGGGTAAAGCTGAGTCTGGATAAACTTCGAATACAACCTGTAGATCTGGAAAATGAGCTCCCAGTCCCTTTTCTGTGATGTACATTGGTGGAACTAACTGGAACATATGTTTGTGAGATAACAAGTGAATAGGTTAGGTCGGAATGAGGTTCATATGCATTTCATCATTAGTTGGAGTCCGCAGTGTCATGAGCGACATACCGGTTCGTCGCAAGACACGCGGAACATAACGAAAGGGTCATCCTCTCATACCTATAGTGCTCTTTTTTTTAGTTAAATATCCTCTGAAATATTCATATAATATCTTTCTTTTTAAAAGCACCGCCTACAAACACAGCAGTGTCATTAAACACTGTATGAGCTCTGGGACAGTTTGTTATCCTCTGTATCAAACGCAGCCACATGTACAGATATATCATTTACAGAGTCATCGTCAGATATGTAGTCATGCCAAAAACGTCATCTTTTCTCTCCTTTTATCATTCGTAAACTCATTTTTCCATCGACAATTCCCTTTTTTTTAAGCGTTATCAATCTCGCAATTAGGATGCATTTCTTACAAATGTGTACAAATTAAGGATGGTTCAATTCCTGCCTATAAACACCAGTAACGTGTAAATAGTAATAATATCAGAAAAATAACAAGAAGCATATCAAACACGCCTCCTTTTCATATTTTATTATTAAAAACAACACGCCCATAATTAGGACGATGCCTTAGAAAAGGATTTGCCTTCGGCCGGTTCTTTCTTAATCGACATTATAGTGTCCATACACCCGACTTTTTCAGAAACCTAATTTTCGAACTTTAAAACAAAATAATTTGTTCAAAAACCCGGTTTTCGGGTATTCGACTAATAAAACACCGAGTAAACCGGGTTTTTGAGTCCCTTATGTAGAGTAATGTTAGAAAGAAAATCATACTCATTTATTAGAACATCACAGGTACCTGTGTAATGTAAGAAGATCTCATATATTAAAATAAGTGGCTCTTCAACACTCACGTAGTAACATAACCTATGTGGAAACAGTCCCCAACAGGTGGAACACAACCTGCCAAGGTTTCACTTCAATCAGATTTATGCTATATAAGTCTATACATTAATAAAGAATTATCCATTTAGTGGTTTCAAAACCGCCGGTCTGGCAAGGCTGTCAGCTGTTAAATATTTGTCATCTGAAGTGTTATTTATTTAGTGAAAGGTTTGCCATTTACGAATATGGATCGTTTAACAACCGAAGAACGCGAAAAAATAGTTAAAACTTACTATAAATGTGATAATTCTAACGCGGGCACATTACGTGCATTACGGGGTAATTATGGTCGGCATAATCGATGTACTGTGCAAGGAATTGTGAAGATGATAATTGAAGAGACTGGAACGTTACAGATGTGGTCAGGCCTATGTATCATCACAATGTACGCACTGTCGAAAACTTAGCTTCTGTTAATGAAAGTGTGGCGGATAATCCGAATTTGTCGATTCCACAGCGTTCTCAGCAATAGGGCCTATTTTATGGCTCATTATGGCGTATTTTCCATCCATACAGAGTCCAAATCAAGCAACAATTAAAGCCGGCTGACGATTTACAATGTCGTAGACATGCTGATTGTGTCCTACAGCAACAGGCTTTCAATGCTGATTTTTCGAACAAAGTTTTCTTCAGCGATGAAACTCATTTCTCACTCAGTGGTTACGTCAACAAGCAAAATTGCCGCATATGGAACTCGGAGAATTAAGAAGTGATTGTGGTCTGCAGGTGTCATTGGTCCTTATTTTTTCGGAAATAACGCTGGAGGAATCTCAAAAGGACCCACCTCTGCTGCAGCCAATTCAGAGACCGCTTCTTAAATGACATTGTATTTCGTACATAATGGCAAAGTTCAAGCATTATAATGGGATAAAAGTTTCGTCGAAATCGTAGATCTTTATGTGCGGTTTATATAACTTTACTTTTGAAACCGAAAAATGGATAGCCCTATAATAGCAATGGTCAATCGGTGTCTATGAAAATTAGAGGAATTCAACTGCGGCATTTTATGATATGTAAGTCCAAATGTAAATCGAAAAGCTATCCCTAATCCATTTATAAAATAGGGGAAACCAGTGTTCGACAGTAAATGCATGAATGGGATATGAAAATGTTCAGATTGAAAGAAAACAAAACTAATTTTTTAAGCGGGTCCGCCGTCGGCATCTTAGCAGCTCCTCAAACAGCATTAACTCCAACGGTAAACAACAACAGCGCAGTAATAACAACAAAATAGCGGCAATAAACAAGACAAAACGTAAAGTGCGATACGCGATGCGATGCGATGTGATGTGATGTGAACGAGATATTGTTCCATGCCAGGCAATGACTGCCTGCCATCTATCCCCATGCTTGCCACCACATCAACATCGTCAGCCCAATCCAGTCAGCCGGACCAGGTCAGGCCAGGCAGGGCAAGTTAGAGCGACCGAATACGCTTACGAGAAAATATTGTAGTACAAACATTATTGTTTTTTCTCCCGAAAAAATAACAAATCGGAAAAATGCTATAAGTGCACGTTTCGATAGTAGTTTTTGTTGTTGTTTGTTTTGTTTTTATTTTTATCCACTTCTTGTGCTTCTTCGTGGTATCTTCCAAACACAGAAGATGTACAAGAATTGACCGTAGAGTTAAAATAAATAACGATGCAAACGCGAAGGCAAAGAGAAGAAAAACACACATATCGTCGCACTCGACTTGTGCTCTCATCGTAGCGAACAAAACCCCATAAGTAACCGTCTAGTTTAGCTCAGCGCTTGGCTTAAACAGTAGGAGCAAACAACACTCGCTCAATGTGAACGGTCACCGCTGTTTCAGAGTTTCTGTTGCCACAAATCGTTGCTTTTTGGATGGTTATAATTGTGGTGGTGGTGGTAAAGATGCATGGTTTAAGTGAGGGTGAAGGTGGTGGTGTTGCCGGGGCAGTGGTAATATGGTCTGATGGTGGTGGTGGTTGTTATTAGTTAGTGCATAGCATTGCTTTATGCTCGCCCGTACATGTGTCTCTGCCATGCTTCTCTTTTTCTGTTACAAAGGGAAGGTATCCCTGGCGAAGTGTAGACATCGTAATGCTTGAATAATCACTACTACTCAATACTTTTGCAATTGAGTACAAGTATTCAATAATAATCGATATCTCTATCACGTAGTTTTTATTAAAACATTTGTAAACGATTTGTTTAAATTTCGCCAAAGAAAATTAAAACAAGTACAGAACTTTCAATCAGTCGAACTGTGACTGTTGCTGCAGAAGTGTGAGTAGCGCCAGAAGGGGTGTGGTAAATTGATTTGCTCTTATTACGTGATTTACGATATACATTTAGGGTTATACATTTTTCGTTTTCAAGTAATGTTAAATAAAACACACGTAAAGCTACGATTTCGATGAAACATTTCATTCAAATGCTTATTGCTTGCCATTGTAATTATAATGCCATTTAAATGACCTCCACTGGATGGGTTGTAGCAGCGGATCCTTTTAAAGTTTTCGACCACTTTTTCGCACATTTCGGTTGGTATCTCGGCGATAACTTGGCGAATGTTGGGTTTCAAATGCTCCAACGTTTGGGGGCTATCCGCATAAACACCGCCCCCTAAAAAAGGTCTAATGGCAACAAATCGCATGATCTTGGTGGCCAACTGACGTCGCCAAAACGTAAAATTACGCTTTCTGGATACTTCTCATACAATAAAGCCAAAATCGGTCGTTTTGAATCTGATTTTGAATTACCACTTTTGTAGTAAGTTTTAACTACTTTTTTGCATTTTTCGGTTGTTACACGATCCATACTCGTAAACGGCAAACCTTTCACTAAATATATAACACTTCAGATAACACTTAAATGACAAAGCTTTCGTTAAATAAATAACACTTCAGATAACAAATATTTAACAGCTGACATCCTTGCCGAACCGGCGATTTTGATATCACTAAATAGATAAATAGAGACATGGATGTTTGATATTTTGTACGGTCGTTGATGTTGATGCATAGCGGAGGTAATGGATCTGCATAGCGAAAGTAATGTGATGCAATGTAGCCATTGTTTATTGGTTTTGGAATAGCTATTTGCACTCGACGTTTGAAGTCTTGCGGTTCGAACTCCTGTGGCATCAAATTTTCTCGTCTCTGGAACATTTCCAAGATTTTCAAACGATATGAAATGTCGCGCTAAATCATGCCCAATTAATTTGCAAGTTCAAAACACGTTTGACATGAATCGTCATCCAATAACTTCTCAATGTTTACATGTTCAAACGTTTTCACCGGTGCAGATCGAATAGAAAGAAGACTCACTATAAGTGCATGTAATCATTCGATAAGCTTCATGTTTCTTCGAATCTGAGAGTAACAAGTAAATTTTCTTACAAATAACATTTATTTGGCTCATTTTCCCTAACAACAAAATTGTGACGCCGACAACAATTTCTCTTTCTAAAATTTCATTCTACATGCTAATGTAATACTTCTAATCCTTCCTACTTACTAATCCTTCGATATGATGTTTCTAATCTGAGATTTTCAATCATTATTTACTGCGAGCACCATCAATGGCAAAGCGGCACTTTTTCATTTATACTATTGTCAGCTTTATTTAAATTCCATATCACCCTATGGGCATTCCTTCCCATATGTGCTTTATTTCACATATTTTTGTGTTATTTTTTTTCTCTTTGGAAATGATAAACATTTTAAAATTGATTGCTGGTTACTTTTAATAAACGTTTTCTTACGTTTTCTTTAAACTCGCAACTCGCAACTCCAACTTTAACGCAATCAACAAACGCATGGTCGGATGGACAAAAACAGCCGCAGCCACATAAAAATCCCAAAAACTCTGTCGCCCCTTCTTCTACGCGCCAGTGCAATTCACGGCTAATGTTCCTTTATATCGTACCCAAAACAAATTCTTAAGGATACGAGCGAGTACAATGAACTAATACCACGAACGGTGCACTGCGGTACTACTAAGGTCTCACTGACGTTCCTGATGTTGTTATTGTTGCTGGTGTTGTTGGTGTCGTTTAAGTTTGTATTATTCTCATCTGTTTTTCGTCGTCTCTCCAGCAGAACGAAAGAAGGTACTTTTGGATGGTTGCAACGACTACGAAAACAGCAAAAGAAAAAATATAAATAAAATTTGTAAACAAACTATAAAAATGTGTTGTACGTACGTCTGTCCGGTCGTTCGTCTGGCTGATTGTGTGTACATCACACTCTCAGTAACTTCACTCTCTTTTCTCTGCTCTCCTAAAAACGCATGCACACAGTTACTCTAACGCATACTTTTGCATACACAAATCAATGCCAAGTATAAGGGATGGCAATGATTAGTACGTTATGTACTATTTTTTGGAAGAAATTTACATAAAAGTGTTATTTGAAAGAGAAACAAGTTAACCGGTTTACGTAACAAAATTTTATATTTCCAAATAACCAAAATAGTTGTTTTCTTAGTTTGGTTAACCGGGTTTTCCTAGAGCTAATGGAAATGCCATAAAATCGGTATGTTCATGCACTTTTCTAAACCATTGTTAAGTTTTTTCGTGCCTCTATTGAAAATATTTGTAAACATTTGAGTTATGACTGTAATCATCTAAGGTCTTAACAAAAAGGGGCATGCATGCGGTCCGCATTTGTGAAGAAGATTAATTAACAGGAGATTCGATTAGAATATTATGCGTATAATCCAAAAATTCAGTAAATCTATCAGAAATATTCCAATTTTGGAGCAACTCTTGCAAATCATGTCTAAAAAATAAACATACATTTCTCGTAACTTGTGTGTAACAGTGAAATTAACTTTTATTAAATTCACTATTACAACACTACATGTCTATCCCGAGTACTGTGATCAGAATCATTCCTTTAAAAGTGTTCGAGTGCAGAACACTACTTGGTTGCAAAAAGAGGACGAACAACAATCGGATTGGAAATTAGGGATATATGTAGATTCCAGTTTTGATATAGCTTAATTGCAATTAAATTTCTCTTCGTTCCAATGAAATGTATTGTGGACTGTAAAAAGCATGAATGGGATGTTAATTTTTGTATACTTTGTATACTTTACAAAAACCCGCCCATATACCAGAACAATTTTTAAGAAAATTGAAAGATTGAATAAATTTAAATAGTTCTTACATCTGGGAACGATTTTTAAAACAAATCATAAACTTTCCGTTATCTTAGCATGAAGTTCTTTTTGCATTTGCTTACTGGTGATGTGAAAGTATTTTTTTTTTTTAATTTTATACAGCCTATCATGAATTGTACATGAATTATTCTTTTTCAAAATGTTATAAAGTTATCAGCTGATAGAAACTGAGGTAAATTATGTAAATAGAATTTCTTATTTTAAGTGAAACAAAGCCTTTAAAGGAATTGTTCAAAATATTTCAATTACAAAACCGTGCATGGGAATATCTGTACACCGAAAATAATTCCATTAAAAAAGTACTGTTCCAGAATTGGAACACTTTCTAAAACACCGTCTGTATTTCTTAGCAACTTCGGATTGAGAAATGAGTTTGGTACAGAAATTGTATGCATTTTATATTATTCATATTTACATTTAATATTTTCGACTTTTGGTATTGACATCTCCAGACATATCATAAGTTTCGAATAATTTTCACAAGATGTTTCTTGGATAGAGTCACACTGTTGCAATGTACTGGAAAGAAGAGATCAGCTCGATATAAATGCTCATATGGCGTTGTTAAAATTGAACCAAAATTTTCAATACATTAAAAAAACCCGTAATAAACCCACAAGCATTCGACAGAAAATCGAAAGGCCTACAAACTAATTCCCTTGCAGCTCATGAATAAGACACGGGAGAGCTTCTCAAGTTTAATGAGTTAAAACGCATTCTATTTGTAGACTTACTCAACGGGACCTACAGTTAACGACGATTTCGAACGTCACAGTTTCAGAAGTATTTACAAGACTTTACTTGACACATCGAGATAATCACCGTTTAAATAATGGTAAGGGACTGCATGCGGGTTTAAACCTGCTACCATGCGAATAATAGTTGCGTGTATTAACAATTGCGCCACGGTTGATCATACATAGAAATGAGTATCATTAAAAAAAAAAGATAAAGGGCTGTATCGAGGCTTGAAGAATCTTAAATATTGAATATGTCGATGGGGCCGATCACAAATTATATTATAGCTTAGTTAGTTGGGAAATGGGTTAAAACCGACAGTCAACTGTTAAGATAAAATTGAACGACTCTTATTCAATTTTTCATTGTTGCGTCAAGTGTCGACCAAACATGGACATTTAGGCTAGACACATTTCAATTTTGTTTGTGATACATCGCGTTATATATATGTATATACTCGTATGTATATCGGGTATCTACCTTCAATTGACAATGCGCCCAAGATTTCGGATCGAAAATTGATAAACTTCATTATGGCAATTCTTAAGCCGGTGACATTTTTAATAAGTTGATGCTATCTAGTTAAATAAGTGCGGCTTGTCATTCCGAAAAGTGTTAAAAACTTTACTGTATTGTCTTTATTTTTTGAGAAAGCATTTATATTTGAAATTTAGTTTGAGCAATCAAATTGTCAAGTCAAATCGATAATCAATTGTTAACGCAAAATTCACATGTTAATTACCTTCAACTATGTGTTTATGTTAGTCTTAGTATGGGGATATTCCAGAATAATTTTAAAGAAATATTCACAAAAACTATGATGAATCAAAACTGCAATTAGAGATATTCAAATTTCAGGTGCATCATGGCAATAAAAGACATCCCTGCATCTCTTACCATTGCCAACATTTTCTCAGTTCGTTAATGCTGCCGGTTAAATATGGAGAAATCGACAATTTTTTGAACTTTCGCTGCAGTTGCATTTTATGTTTTTATGTTATTAAACTCTGTTCGACAAATATTTATACGTGGGTATTTGAAATTTTGCTTTTAGTTTTTTATATACATGGTGCAGCTATTGTTTTTGCTGCCTTTGATTCCAAATATTTAAATGCAACTTTATTTTTCGTCCCCAGATTATTATAAGAAAATTAAAACCAGTCAGAACGAGAAAACTGCTTAGATTAATGCGGCTCAAAGCACAACAAATCGCATTGAATTATATCGTCGAACTTCGACAGTGACCAATTTGGTTAACGCGAATTATTCGATCAGAATTGATCAGAAAATTTCAATCAGAGTAAGTGCGAACTTGAAGTTGAAATTAGTATTGTAGAATAGCTGTAAGGAGGCAACATTACAATGGATAGTTCAATATTAGTTAACTGAGGCTACAGTTGCAGGTGTTCTTTTTTTTACCACATCTATTTATTCCAGGAACCACTTCCACTGAAATGAAATTGAATTCTAAAATGGTTTTATTTCATGAAGTTTTTGATAGAAAAATAAAAAAAAAACATAGTTTTGATTTCAATTCCGACAACCGAACTATAATTATATTGAACTTTGTTTCTGCCTCATGCATCTAAAACAAACTTTCAAACAGTTTTGAAGTACAGAGTAATCCATTTGGTGATTTCCAAACCGCCGGTCTGGTAAGGCTGTCAGCTGTTAAATACTTGTCATGTGAACTGATATTTATTTAGTGAAATATTTAACATTTACGGATATGAATCGCTTAATAACCGAATAACAGGCAGGCACTGCCGAAAATATTGCATCTGTTGGTGAGTGAGACGGATAATCCGAA
Organism: Philornis downsi; assembly: GCA_019455685.1. Classification (NCBI taxonomy): domain Eukaryota; kingdom Metazoa; phylum Arthropoda; class Insecta; order Diptera; family Muscidae; genus Philornis; species Philornis downsi. The sequence continues at coordinate 197,212 of JAHXMU010000314.1, forward strand.
TTTCAATTCAAAGCACTATGGCCATATGATAACCGAATTTATTTGGTCTGCAATTAAAGGTTATAAATTAAACGGACATGTGGTTTCAGCAGGACGCGACTGATTTTCGCCTTATTCCATGAGAAGTTTCCAGAAAGCGTTACTTCACGTTTTGGCGACGTCAAGTGGCCACCAAGATCATGCGATTTGACGTCGCTAGCCCGTGGTTACGCGGATAATCCCCAAACGTTGCAGCATTTGAAAACCAACATTCGTCAAGTTATCGCCGAGATATCACCCGAAATGTTCGGAAACGAGGTCGAGAACTACCTCAAGAGGATCCACTGCTGCAGTCAAACCACAGGCTGTCATTTAAATGACATTACTTTTCGTACATAATGACAAGTTCCAGGAAATATAGAGAAATAAAAATTTCATCGAAATCATAACATTATGTCTACTTTTGAAACCCTAAAACCCGGTAGATTTATGAATCTGACATCAATTTTGATTCTGATTCAATTTATGAAACGTTTTATTAGTATTTTATTTTAAACTTTTCATTTGAAAATAAAACTTTTGAATATTAGCGGAAAATTCTCATATCCTAAATTCAAAAATGAATCATTCGACGCATTTTAACTTTTTCCTGGCCTGGCGGCGCCAAATTTGATTTTGTTTCTGATTCAGATTAAGAAACTGTTTAGTTTTTGTTTTGACGGGAAAACTGAATCAATATAGGTTTATAGTTCCTTTTCAGGTGGAAAGAGATTCAATATATGTAGTGAGTAATTTTTTCGAATAAGAATCAAAGATAAATTTCTAATGTTCTTTTAAATTAGTTTTGTAATATTAAAATCGAAACTGAGCATTAATGAAAGTCAGTAGGCTGTTCAATATGTGTGCCATGTTTTGTAACTTGAAATTAGCACGTTTGTGTTGCAAGATTTTTAGGAAAATTGCAGCGCTTTACTGTAATATAACAAGAAAACATTTTTCACGCTAACGATCTTAGTATGGGGCTAAGGAGGTAAGCGATTTTTTGTAAATTTATTGCCGCCTCCATCGACTTCTATTAACTTCAGCATTAATCCTTTATATGGTACCTTATAGTGCCAAATAGTACAAATTTGTTTTAAATATATCAACCCTGTTTTGGAGTTGAACCCTGTGTGTGTTACTCTCTTCGTTTAACATTCTCTTTTTCTCTCTCTCTCGCATTCGCTGCCTCTGCCTGCTGGTGTAAAGCAACGACGACTATCGCTCCATACAAATTTGACAGTTTTCTCATAAGTCAGTGTCAAAGATTGTATTGTATCTTTAGGTTATACGGTCCGTCTGTCTCGTGTATGTGGAGTGTATTTTTCGCATTTTTTCGTCGACATTGTTACGTTCGCCCCGAAATAGTGGATGTGAATGGATATACGAGATACTACTACTGTTGGCTCTACAGCTCGAGACCAAGCGCTTCGCTTTTTGGATATATGTGTGCGTGTGTAATTTTCAGTTTATTATTTTCTGTCGTCCAATTTAAGTTTAATTCTAAAAGAAATTTTAGAATTTGTTTATTAAAAAAAAAAAATAGAAAATTTTTTACGAAATTAATATCAATTTATGAAGTTGTGTGGGAAATGAATGATTTTATCTAAAGAGAAGTGAGAGGGAGTATTTTGTAGCCTTGGTGAGGCTGTCGGTGTAGTCTTTATGGAATGTTCATATTCCGGAAATGGAAAACCTAATAATTTAAAATAATTTTTCTGAATGAAATTTTGTGCTGTCTAATGGCAATGTTCCACTGATATTTGCTTGTGTTTGTATGAAATGTTATTGTATAGTGAAATGAAATTCGGAGAATTTCATGTTGTGTGATAATTTCAAACGAGTTTTTGTCTAACAAAAAAATAACAGAGAAAAGAAAGAAAAACGAAAAGATTCATATGTGTCTGTTATATTACTACGATTTAATGAACGCCTGCCGCAGCAGCAGCAGCAGCTACATCTATCTCAGTGTTGGAGGAAAGGTGATGTTTTATATTCAGCAAACAAAACGAAGAGAAAGAAAAAGTGTTTTGAATTTGAAGAAATCATCATGTATGGATGGCCAAGTGATTTGAAAGTGATTACCAACTACCAACAAATGAAAGTAATAACAAATGCAAAGAAATGTGAAAAAATATATTCATTCATTCATAATAAGATTGGTTTGGTTTTGCATGTGGAGATGAAGTACGATTATCTCAGTACCTAGAAAAGTGAAGGAATTAAAACCATTTCAGGATTATCAGTGAAATAAAGCGAAACGCATACTGCGAATTTGTCATAAATAAATATTTCGAATGAAACAAAAAAAAAAAAAAAGAAAAAAATCCTAAATATAATTACAAAAATCAAAATGAATTATGAGAATTATGAATATTTCATTAAATTCACTTCAATGCTGGGAGTTTACACGAAAAATTCTATGAAAATTGTGATAATCAGATGAAGCAGCACCACTACACATAATTAAATTAAGCGACAAAATAGCTGGCAAAACATAATAAGCAGCAGCAACCTGGAAGTTCGTTGAAATCACATAGCGCCGCGTATAATAATAGTGTTACAAAGTTCATACATTTCATAGAAAAAATATTTTTGTATCTGCTGTGAGAGATATACAGTGAAAATTTAATAACAAAACCAAATGAAAACGTAAATTGTAATTTAATACAATTCACAATTAAATCGAAATGGAATTTTCATGTATTATTTTTATAGTGTTATATTGTGTTATTTATAATTTAACGGGGAAATTAATGATATTGTCTCAAAACCGTATAAAACATGTACAGTTTTGTTTCCAAATATGTTCGGAGCCAAAAAAAAAGTGGTGAAAAATAAGGTTTTATATGAAATACAATTTTGTATAAGATACCAAAGTGTACGAGTATGAGCAAATTTTTTTTTTTTTTTTTAATTTCAAAAACAATGTTTGAACATATTTTTTAAGTTAAACATTGCAAACAATATCAACTAAAGGTCCATTTACACTAATGCGACGTTACAAAATACAATTATGTGGCATTAACAAAAATTCTTGATTTCTTAAGTTTTACAACTGTAATAAATACAAACTCAAAAGAATTAGTTCATCTACTCTTCTCAGAATGGACCAACGCGACACCTGTCCAATACATCGCTGTCACGGGTTAGGAAAATTTATTTCCCCTGGCCAACTAACTGATCTTCACTAGGGCTGACATACATAACTGGCCTCCCCGCAGTTCTACTTTAATCACTTCTGTCGTTTCCGTATGAGGTCATTCCAAGTTTAAAATTTACTCAAAGAAACCGGCTTTCCTGCTGAATTGAAAAAAGAAAGAAAAAATATAATGTGTGATTTTTTAAGAACTTTCGGATTTGATTAAAAAGAGAAACACATAAAATTTAGAGACATGTATGAAATCTTTATTTGAGTCGATAGAACGATCAATAGGAGTATAATTCAATGTTTAAAGATGATTTCATATAGATGTTGACCGCGGTTACGCCTCAAATGGTTCGTACGCTAAGTCCAATTTTGGCATACATTTTCCATTTTCCATAATATCGACCGGTATCTCAAGAATAAATTCTTTAATATTGACTTCCACTGTTTCAAATGTTGCACGATTGTCTCTATAAATATGAGCATTAACATAGCCCCACAAAAAATAATCCAAAGGCGTTAATTCGAACGTCATAGGCGGGCAATTGACCGACCCGAAAGTGAAATGAACTGTCGACCATTGCGCTCTTTTCTCTTTACACATAAGCCTTAACATAGCCCCACAAAAAATAATCTAAAGGCGTTAAATCGAACGATCTAGGCGGCCAAGTGAAACAAACTATTAACTGAACTCGCTTCTCAGTTAATAGTTTCGCGTGCAGTGTAACATGTGGCCCTGTTTTGCTGAAACCACATGCCAGAAAAGTCCAGCTCTCCCATTTTTTTGCGATGTAATCATCGCACGATAGCGCTCGCTATTCACAGTAACGTTGTCTTTGAAAAAGTACGGTCCAGTGATTCCACCGGCCTATAATCCACATCAAGCAGTGCATTTTTCGGAATACATTGGCAGTTTTTGCTTCTGGCTGCTCTTCACACCAAATACGGCAATTTTGCTTGCTCACGTATCCATTCAACCAGAAAATATCTTCGTCGCTGAACTCAATGTTCCTATAACAAAAAGTGGATCTTCATCCAGCTTCACACCAAATACGGCAATTTTGCTTGTTCACGTATCAGCTTTGTCGCTGAACACAATTTTCCGATAAACAAAAATTGATCTTCATCTAACTTTGCAAGCGCCCATTCACCAAAAGTTGCCAGTGTGTCAGGTTGTGTTGTTTCATTTCTTGCACCGACTGCATTGTAGAAGGTTTTACACCCAAATCCTTCCGCAAAATTTTCAACGTAGTGGAGTAACAGAGGCCCAATTGCTGGGAACGCAAAATTTTCAACGTAGTGGAGTAACAGAGGCCCAATTGCTGGGAACGCAAAATTTTCAACGTAGGGATGTAACAGAGGTCCAATTGCTGGGATCGGCGACGAATCGATAATTCACGGTCTTTAACAACACTGGCGGATACAGCTGCGATATTTTCCTCTGTCCGCACTCTACGTATGCGCGTTGGTAGCCTAATGCCCAATAATGTGAATTTGGTGCGAATTTCAGTCACAAGATTCCGAATAGCCGTTTCAAAAGATCGCGCCCAAACTGACTATAAAATGGAAGACGTGCACAATGCACTTTCTTAACCGAGCATAAATTTTGATAATAAAATTCAATAATCTGCAAGCGTTTTTCGTTTGAAAGTCGATTTATGGTTAAATTATAGACCAAACTGAAAATACTCGTATGCTACACGAAAACAGCTGAGCAGCCAAAAATAGTGTTGCCAAAAAGAAAATTGCTAAAAAATCACCCTTATACGAGTATATCTGTCTCGATATATCACAGAATCTATCTGCCAAACCGTCATAGTAAGTTCCACTGCTCACTTAAATGATTGCCACATTATTATTTTTAAGAAATAAATTCCCAATTTTATATACTTATAATAATTAACAAAACATTGTTTGGATGAACGACTTAAGGATGGTTCAGACTACATAAACCGCCCGCGCAAATCGGTGTTATCGCAGGCGATTTGTGCCGAGTCTGCTTGTGTTTTTGTGTATGCACAGACCGTCTGTGTAAAATTAAAAATTTTGGAATTTGGGTCGATTTGTGCAAATCGTATGCTCACATTTTTGAAATTTTCATACTGTGCAGATGAGTGCGGAGATCGAAAACAAACGTTTTTGCGTGAAAATCCAAAGTAAAAATATAGTTAGGAACTAGAAAATATGTGGAATGGAATAATGTGGAATGCGTCGTGTGTGATCGTTGCAACTATTAGTCAAACTACTGATTTGCGCAAACGATTTGTATAGTCTAAATATCGCTTTACTTTTTTATATCGGCCCATTTTTTTTTTTGAGGCATATTGTACTAACGTTTGTCGCTGGGTAGGGACGAGTTTTGGTGGCGAAAGATTTCGTTTTTGCTTCAAAACAAAAGAAAAAGATTTTCTTGATAAAATTCTATCATTGTGATTTATTAGAAACACATTATCAATTTCTGGGAGCCTGCAAGCAGGCATAGAAAATTCAATTTTGTTTTGTAAATGATTGGTTTTGAGCATGATAGTGCCGTAAATGACCTCCACGCCCATTCACGCATATACGACACCTGGCCACAAAGATATTCACTGCTGCCTGAAGGGTTGAAATCGGGATCTCCTCAATTATTGTTTTAACGGACTGTTTCTATTCAGTCAAATTCTTTGGTTTGGCTTTGTACGCCTCTTGGTTAACATAAGTCCATAAAAAAATGTCTGGTGCAGTCGGGTCAGGTGACCTTGTAGGCCAGCGGAAAGTAGGGATTTCAGATATTAATTTGTTTGTAAATTTTCGTTGGAGCTCCGCCATAACCGGTCTGGCTATTCGTGCAGTTGCTCTATCTTGCTGGAACCAAAAGCTGTTGAAACGGATACGTCTTCGGCGCAGTTCTCCGTAAAAGAAAAATCCTTTAAGATCTTTAAATCACCGTTGACAGTTCACACCCTGTATTTGTGGGTTCATTGAACTGCGGTTCTGAATGTGAGCTGGAAGAGACAACTGTCGGCAACTGTAGTTGTAGATTATTAGACGACTCTAAATGCTCGCCAGCACATCGAAGTAGCCGGCGCTCAAATATATGTAATTGCATTAGGGTTCGAAATCGCGATCACATGTACTAACCGTGTCAAGAATACTAATCGCCATGACCGGTTGATGTTTTTTTGGGGTGCTAAGAATGCAATATTTTTGCTTTCTTATAGTTTATCATTTTTAGAAAAGGACATAAAATCCTAGCAAAGGCTAACAAATTTTCCTAAAGTAAATTCACAAGCGAATTTTTCGAGAGAAACGTTGAACTTTTTGCCAGAAATGAAGACACTATAAGTGCATGCAGAGATCTTAGCTGGTTACAATTTGCAATTGAATTTAAGCGCTTAATGACAATCGTATGATCTTAAAAGTCGTTACACAAAGAGCGTTTGTTTGAATCTTAAGAAGAAATGTGGTAGAATCTGCCACAAAATTAGATTGATTTACCGATTATTCCAATTATTAGTCGCTTGTTAAAGAAATTTTTAAAATATTTGTTTATATCCATGAAGTATACAACATCAAATATGGCAATTCATTTGCAGTCCATGAATGAGATAAGGAGAGCTTTTCAGAGTAAGTGTGATTACTTAGAGGACCACATTTTCAGAAACGCACACGTAACCCTAACAAATACTAATATATTTTCCATAAACGAAAGTAAAAGTGAATTTTCCGGATAAAGTTCAGGAAAAGTGTTCAATTTTTGATTAGAAAAGGAAAAACCGTAAGCATTTCTGTTTGAGCATTTGAAGACATCTTATAATAGCTGAATGTAAAAAAAATTATGCGCTACTAAATGCACAATTTTAAAATTTTGAAACAGAAAACATTTATTTTGACTTACAGAATAAATAGCTTAAAACCTGCTAATTAATTATATTGGTTTACTAATAGTCGTATGTAAACGATTAGCCAAATGCCAAAGTAAACGTTAAAATATATTTTTGTTTCCATATGATGCAATTATAAAATATTTTTTGCCTGTAAAATACGTGAGCCAAATAGTCGCTAATGCAAGACATTTAAGGTTGACTTTTGAATCTCAAGTGTTGAAAGTTGCCTTAAAATAATATTAATTTTCTAGAGATTTTAAGTAGACAATTGTAGAGATATCAGAGAAATGATAACGTTATAAAGTAGACCCCAACCTCGAAGAAAGTTGAATTGAATACTCAGAAAAATTAAAAGACCTGCTAGTGCACATAAATCTGAGAGCTTTGAAATTAAATAGCAATAAATTAAAAGGATACTTTTACTGTAAAGAGTTAAAAGTTATCTTAAAATAATATTGATTTTCTAAAGATTCTAAGTAGCCAATTGTTGAGATATCAGAGGAATGATAACGACGTACTTTTGTATCCAAAGTAATCAAAATTTTGGCCAATGTTAGAAATTTGAATAAAGTAGACACCAAGCTTGAAGAAGACAAAAGTGGAATTGAATACTCAGAACAATTAAATGTTCTGTATGTGCACTAATATATCTGGGAGATCTGAAATTGAATGACAATAAATTATCAGGATACTTTTACTCTAAAGAGTTAAAAGTTATCTTAAAATAATATTGATTTTCTAAAGATTCTAAGTAGCCAATTGTAGAGATATCAGAGGAATGATAATGGCATACTTTTTTAACCAATGTAGTCAAAACGTGGAGTAATGCCCGAAATTTACCAAAAACGGACCTCAACGTGGAGAAACACAAAACCTTTAATTTCGTAACGGAATTGAATACGTGAATAATAAAATGTGTAGTGCCCATAAATTTTGGAACTCTGGAATTGAATAGCAATAAATTAAAAACGTTTATTATACGAACTTGTGGGAATTTAACTAAACCAAAATAAAGAGAATAAAATATGACACATTTCCATTTTTACTTTCTAAAAAATGCACCAAAATTCAGTAAAACGAAGAAAAATATGATGATAGCAGTGATTTAAAATTAGGTATTATTATAATATTCCTGAGCTGCGTGACCCCAAAGGGGATGAAGAGCAAGCAATACAAGGAAGTTCGTATTTACGTAAAGTTAAACGCAATAACAATAAAAGTGCTAATAAGAATCTACGAATAGATTAAGAAATTTTGATAATTAAAAAGAAAAAATCCGAAAAAAGAAAAAAAAAACGTTGATTTGAATCTAAAGAAGAATTGAGATAAAATCTAACATAAAATGAACTTGATTAACTAATAGCTCTAATGGGAAAGTTTGTGAAATGTGAAAAAAATGCTTATGAAGATAGTTTTGTACCAGTGTCTAATACTAGAAAATTTAAATCTATGTAAAATGGCATTGAATAACCATAAATTCAAGTAAATTAAAAACCAAAACTAAAAATTTAAAATAAAACAGGCATTTTCATCTTTATTTCCTATAAATATAACAACATTTATAAAGAACTAAAGAAAATACAAAGAATTCATAGCAGATTACAATATTTAAACAGTGATAAATCTCTTAATGATGGCAGTGATTAAAAAATGATCACAATGTTAACAAAGCGATCTAAATATAGTTCAGTACGAGAAGTATTAAAAAAAACTTAAATTTACGTTAAATGGAATGCAACAGCAATAAGTTAAAAGTGAAAACAAAAACAAAAAAAAAAAACAAAAAAAGAATTCAAGAATCTACGAACGAATTTGTGTAGATAAAAATAAATTTAAAAATTCCGAAAATATACATTGGAATCTAAGGAGCAAATAAAATAAGACTGATTTAATAACGGCTCTAAATGAGAATTTTGTGAAATGTCAAAGAAACGATCAAAACATAGTTTTGTATCCATCAGAACCGTTACCTAAAATGGGGGATAATATCAGAAACTGTAAATTCAAATTTGAACGTAAAGAAAAATTGACCTGAAACCTCCCATAAAGTAAGATTGATTTACTAACAGCACCAATTGAAAATTTTGTGATGTGTCAAAGATATAATCAAAAGATATTTTTGTGTCCATAATACTTAAAATGAAGGCTAATACAAGAACTAAACAAAATCTGATGTAGATTTGCCAACAATTTTAATTGGGAAAATTTATAAAATATCAAAGAAACTATCAAAAATATATTTTGTGTGCGTTAGATTCGTGACCCAAAATGTAGCCTAATGCAAGCAATTTTCTTTTCTAATTTTAATCTAAAGAAGAATAAAGAATCTAGAAGAAGAAGAATCGGTTGTAAAGTGAAACTGTTTCGACTATAAAAGCAGTTGTATTAAAAGGCTCCAATTCAAAAATTTGTGATATTTCAAAGAAACAATTAAAAAAACTTCTGTATCCATGAAAGTTGTGAAGAAAATGCAAAATATTTCAAACCTATATTTAAATCTAATGAAGAATTGAGTTGAAATCTGCCGTAGAATGAGATCGATTTACTAACAGTCGAAATTTAAAATTTTGTGAAGTGTCAAAGAAGCTTTCGCAAGACATTTTTGTAACCATGAGACTCGTGAACCAAAATGAAAGCTAATAAAAAAATGTTAAATTTACATTTGAAGTTAAAGAACAATAAAGCTAAAATCTGCCATAAAATAAGATTTACTAACAGTTTGAATTGGAAAATTAAAGAAATATCAAAGAAACGATTAAGAGACCAAATCCTTTATTAAACGATAAACAGGATACAGGATACATACAGTGTCCAACAACAGAAAATTCACACTTGCGTAATATCAGTAAATTAGAACAGCTAATACACATTAATTTGGAGAAACTAAAGCAAACAAATTAAAATAAAAATAAACAAAAATTTATTAAAATCGAACGAAGTTGCAAGGAAATTAAAGTTCATCATAACTCCAAACTGAAGAAAAAACGTATTACAAAATAAAATATATATTTTAAAATAAACTTGCAAAATATTTTCATTACCAAGAATTACGATTAAAACAGTGTAAAATATTTATACAAAGTTCTCAAGATATTTCTATATTTTTGAGAGATATAATGCCAAATTACTCAAATTTGTGTAAAGTGAATTCAATAACATTCAAATAAATACTTTAATAATATCAAATACACCTTAGGTTGGAAACATAATTTGAAATAATAATCAGAAATTTGAAGTTCTGAAAGAAATACATCCTTTTGCATTTAAAGCAGAATTGAAACGAGACCTGACGTAAAATGAGATTGATTTCCTAACAGTTCTAACTAAAAAAATTGTGAAATGCAAAGAAATGATCACCTGATACTTTTCTCTCAATGAGATAATTGATCCAAAAACTGTGGCGAGTGATGTTAAATGTATGCAAAACGGGAATTAATACCAATAAATTGAAAACTCATTAATCTGGAAAGTTCTTTAGAAACCGAAACAAAGAAATTAATATAAAATACAAATTTTGATCTTTATTTCCAACAAAATAATAGTTATAAACGTCGTTACAACGTTTAAATTTAAAAAAAAAAAATATGTTGCAAAAATTATCTTAAAATGATAGTTAACATGTATTAGCAACAGTTATTATTGAAAAATTTGCAAAATACGCACAAAATGACATGAAAATATATTTTTCTCATGATCCGTGACCTCAAAACAGGGCACAGTGCAAAAGTGTAGAAGTCTAAATAAAAATCAACGAAGTAAATTTACTAAAACGGTTCTAATCGAAAAAGTTTTCAGATGTCTGGAAAGCGATCAACGTCTACTTCTACAGTGGCCAAAGCAAGAAAATTTAAAACGGAACTCAGTGACAGTATATTAAACGTTCTAGTGCATCAGTTAACAATTAAGGTGGCACAATTTTTTAAAAACGGAGGCAAAACTGAGCAAAATTGTTTAAAATCGAAGCAAAAATAAGTTGTAATTTTCAAAAATACTTGAAGAGCTAAGTGACAATTTTCCAAAAAAAAATGCTTGTTCCATTTTTATTTATTTCCATTTTTCGGTTTCAAAAGTAAAGTTAAATAAACAACACACATAATGCTATGATTTCGATGGAACTTTTGTTTCATTACAATACTTGGACCTTGTCATTATGTATAAAATACAATGCCATTTAAATAACCGCCTCTGGATCGATTGCAGCAATGGATACTTTTGAGGTAGTTCTCGACCACTTTTCCACACATTTCGGGCGGTATCTTGGTGATAACTTGACGAATGTTGGGTTTCAAATGCTCCAACGTGTTGGGAATTACACGGTCTTTGAGGTGGCCCCACAAAAGAGTACTAACGGCGTCAAATCACATGATCTTGGTGGCCAATTGACGTCGCCAAAACGTGAAATTACGCTTTATGGAAACTTCTCATGTGATAAAGCCGAAAGCGGTCGTGTTTTGTTGCTAGTGGTTGAAAAAGTTGACAATCATACGGCCATAGTGCTCTGAATCCAAATTCGGATTATCCACCACACTTTCACTAACAGAAGCGTTATTTTCGGCAGTGCGTACATTGCGATGATGCGTAGGTCTGACCACATATATGTAACGCTTCCAGTCTCTTCAAATTTCTTTATAATCCTGCCAATTCCTTGCGCAGTAAGTCGATTATACCGAATATGACCATTCCGTAATGCGCGAAAAGTGCCCGCGTTGGAATCAGCACTTTTGTAGTAAGTTTTAACTAGTTTTACGCGTTCTTCAGCTGTTAAACGATCCGCATTCGTAACGTTCCACTAAATAAATAACACTTCACATGGCAAGTATTTAACAGCTGACAGTTTTGTCAGATTGACGATTTTGAAACAACTAAATGGATAACCATATAAAAATGTAATTTTGTTTTTATTTTTACAAGTAAATAGCATTGGGCATCGTATAATTTCAATTAAGATGTTTCTCTTTATATTGGGAAAGTTGGGAAGGTTACAACAATGAATGATGGGGATTTTTCACTTATATTGCAAAAATATCATTCTACAGAATTATCTATCTGTCGAATAATATTGTTAATTGTATCTGCCGAATGGTATTTTTGCAATATAAGTCCAAATTCCCAATCATTCATTGTTGTAATTTTCTCAACTTTCCCAATACAAAAAGAGCAAAATCTTAATATTGAACACAAAAAAGAAAAAAAAAAAAAAAACAATTGGAACTGAGAAATCTTACTAATATAAGGTAGAGTAACAAGAAATCCATTACTTTTCCAAGAGAAGACTTTAGTAATAGAGTCACCTTAGATGGCGTAGAAAGATAAGATTTTGTACTCAAAAAACTATTCACACGATTTTATGATCTCTTGACTTTCTGTATTATATGAGCTCGCGTTGAAGATGGGCACCAGCAAAGAGAAAATACCCCACATAAACTCTATAACCAATGTGACTCTAACAGTCAATCAGGCGCAATTTTGGCTTCGTCGATTCCATTCCGGTAACGGAAATCGGAAGTCGTCGAATCCGATCATCATGTGAGCACTGTTTCGATTGGCGAGAAGCTAAATATTGCACAAAAAACCGTTTAAACCCATCTGAATAAGGCTGAATACAAAAACAAGCTCGATGTAAGGGTGCCCCACGGGTTACCACAAAAAAAAATTTCATGGTCCAAATTTCCATCTGCTAATCGCTGCTGAAATGCGTCAAAATGACTCATTTCTAAAGCACTTTCGACAACGCCGAGCGAAAACAGCCTTAGTTTAATCACTATGGGCCGACGCAAATGGCGGTCAAGCCAAGTTTGACGATCAGGAAGGTTTTGCTGCAGGTTTGGTGGGACTTGCAGAGATTCAAGTATTATGAGCCAAACTCTTCCAAACTATTATATAATATGTAGTATTAACAATCGAACCATCGGAAAGAGCCAATCGCCCAGCTTTGGCTAATAGGAGAAAAATTGTGTTCCATCAGGGCAAAGCCAGGTCAACGCCAGGCCATTTTTTTGCTAATAGTAGCGAGACTTTTTTAAAGAACTTGTCTTCAAAACGACAACAACAAAAAAGGTGTATATTTAACCCATATCGAATCATTCTAACTATGCAAAAAAAAAAAATTTCAATTCGTGCAAAACTAATGGATTTTTTTTTATTAAACTTATATAATCTGTAGCAACAGTATCATACCGACTGTAAACTTTTTTCTGTCCTTTGATTATAGTGTGCACTTTAGCCTACATTTTTGAACAAAACCTCTATTCTGTGAACTCTGTTTCTTTTCTCGAAATGCGTTTCTCGAAGAATACAAAAATATTGCACGTTTTGACCCCTAATTGATTTATGGAATGAACATCAACATAGTATGGGAAAAGTATTTTCATACAAAGACTGAACAGAATTTTTCAGAATATTTTCAACTATTTTAACATTAATTCGTTTATTAGGTCATTCGTTTATATCGGTAGCAGCTCCAGACTGCTGTAAAAGACAACTCCAATGCTTATAGTTTTTGAGGGACTGCGACAATCATGAGCGTGGATATTAAGAACTCGGTACATTATATGTGGAAATATTGAGCTTTTGACACCCACAACTATTTCACTATGTGTCGGTGTCTTGTTCTCTACGTTATCTCTATACGTTATGAACCTTTATGGTGGGATATATAATAGAGCCTAATAAGAAAATGTGTGTATTCGAAAACCTTCGAATATACGTATTCACTCACAAAAGTACAGCGGATTGATCGTTTAAAAAACCTCCTTAGAGGGATTATTAAGATTTTTTCTTGTCACTAAGTTGACACAACTATCCTTTATACTGATGCCGAGTTTGATTCGATTTTGTCAATTCACCTCAAATGTATTTTGCAATTTTTTACAATTTGCATTCGATTTGTGCACTGAATCGCTGAAAATTTTACATAAAGCTTGCGGTGAATCGACATTGTAAAAACCATTGTATATGAGTAGTACAATGCATTCAAAACAGATCGAGGGGTAGTGGAATATTTGTCTCCCTTTAGTCAGCCGACGATTAATGCCTTCAAGTTAACATCGATAATGTGAAGAAAATAACAATTAAAATTTGTACTTCAATTTGAAAGAGATAGCCGTTGAACTCTGTGTCGTACGAATCAGTTCATAATATTTTACCCGATTGCTTGGGTATGGGTATGGGTATGTAAAAAATCCAATCGCGTAAAGTTCACTGAAAACATGCTAGTACGAGTCAATTCCAACTACGCATCAATAAAACGCATTATAACTGATGATGAGACATGGGTTTATAAATTTACCACGCACGCCAGTCAACAAATTTCGGAGTGGCGCCTTCTATTTGGGCCGAAACCGAGAAAACCACATCAAAGTCAATAAAAAAATGGTTCATCGCAGTGTTATGCACTTGGAATGCTTGGCAGAACCTCAAGCGGTTAATAAAAAATATTATCTGGGCGTTATGCGCCGTTTAAGAGAGTAAGTTAGTCGAAGAAGACCAGAGTTACGAAAAAAATTCATGGATTTTGCACCACAATATCTCATAATAAGGCAGTCATTGTGGAGAAATGTCTGCCCAAAAACTCAATAAATATCATCAAACAACTACCTTATTCACCTTATATGGCTTCAGCTTACTTTTTTTTTTCTTCCCAAAACCCAAATTACCCTTTCGAGGCACCAGTTTTTAGTCGATAGAAGGTATGAAATAGAATTTACGAGGAGAATTGAACTCTTTTTCCGGATAATGCCTATGAAAAACGTTTTAATAAATCGTTGGTGCAAAAGTATTATTTCGGAAGAGGTGTACTTTGAAGACGATACAATAAATTTAGATGAATAACAACTATTATGTGTTTAATGGACAAATTTCCAGTAGCTTTTTATAACTGAACGTATCGCTGAAGTTTATGTTACAACTTCAGAGAATATTCTCGTACAGAATTGGGTTACGATTTAGGGTGTTATGTAAAGCGTTTCTACAATTATGTAATCCATTTCAGTCTCGTTGGATGTACTTGTCATTAAGCAAACTAGTCGTAGACAGAACGTATATAGTGGCAATTTTACGATTAGATGTAGTTAAATATATGTATTTTTTTATTATTTTGATACAAAATAGATCTGTCGCGCCTTAGGCAATGATAAAACAAAAATTATTGGCCAGTACGTAAAGCCAAATCTCTTTCATCCCATAAATGAGACATGGGAAAGCTTCTCACATTCAGTGAGCTTACATGCATTCTATTTCGAAACCCATTCCACGGGGACCTACAAATTAACGACGATTCCGAACGTCACAGTTAGAGAAGCATTTACGACTACTCGAAATGTTCATTAAACACATCGATTTGACCGCCGCTCAAATAATAGTAGGTGGCTGTATGCGGGGTTGAACCTGTGATCATGCGAACGATAGTCGCGTATACTAACCATCGCGCTACGGATGGCAAGGATCCCCGTTATGCAGTCAACATTTATTTCACAACGTGTTCTTAAAATTTTTAGTAAGTATGTTACAAAGCAAAGTAAATCGAAAGTTTTCAATCTCTACTACTAAACTATTTCT